>JAMZAV010001087.1:0-202051 GCA_024449915.1 Sweltsa coloradensis
GATGTGATTTCGTCAATGATTATCCAATATATCTTATATTAGATATTATCATTATTAGGTGTAGGCTTGCCTCAGGCAAACTATTAAAATATATTAAATTACTTGGCATGGATTTGACTACATCCAGTTACATACTTTTGGACGGTGAGAACGCTACATTTCTAGGGCGGTGAGTAGGGTTACCAACTTGGGTCAATTAGAATTCCGGACAAAGCTCCAATTTTAGTGGGCACACAAGGGGTCTGGGCCGAAGCCCCAGCCGGCGGAGGCGAAATTTTTTTGGACCCTTTTAACCTTCAAAACAGTTGGATACATAATTTAAAGATTCAATGACTTGGAATTGGATATATCGTTGGATTGGAATCTGGGATCAACTCATACCAGTTCCATTTCACGATGCAACAATCCGACAGAAAACACAGGAAAATCGCTCACTGTACGTTAAGTGCCGACACGTCTGGCCACGGTCGCTAAACAAACGGACTAATACTAAACTGAAATCTCATGTTTCTGCTTGTGCGCCAGTGCTGATTGAGTTACGTTAGCCTTGGCCGGCGGAGTTCAAGTAGCGCCTGCGCCTCGCCAAGTGCGCATACAATACAAAGGGGTTGGGGAGGGGTAGTGGGACAGGGCAGTCACGAGCACGACTGGCTAGGAGTAGGACTATGAAAAGGCGGCTACATGAAAGAAACTAACTTTTATTCCAAATTACCAAACAACTGATGTACCAACTTTAGAGAGAAAAAACACTAATTCACTGCAATACTCTAAAATTCAATAAAATGTAGTACAAATATGACTTTTTCACAAATTCCGGACAAAGTGCCGTCCGGAATGAGGCAATTCCTCTTTCCGGACAAAGGCATCAACATCAGGACTGTCCGGAGAAATTCCGGACGGTTGGCAACCCTAGCGGTGAGTCCCAGAAATTTTCAACACACGAACATCCAAACGCGCTTCTCTGTTAACGTAGTTAATAAGATCCAGGTTCTCTAGGTCTTACCATTCAACTTGAATGAGACTTTGTCTTAGGCTATTCTGAATCTGTCTGTGAATGAGTTCCCTCAAGAATGTCCAAACCGACCAGACTGCGCTAAAATTTTAAATAGGCCTAGATATCCAGGACCAATCCTTAGGGAGCAGTTAACATTTTCAGCAAAATCCGTTACAATTCAAAAGTAGGCCTACAAGAGTTAAATTGAAATATTAGGTACTGTAGGTACCGGTACCTACTAAAAAGTAAAAAATAAATTTTCGACAAACAAATTTTTGGCTTACTTGGAAAATAAAAGCGTTGGGCGCTTACGTTATTGACATAGGGCCTAGACTACAGAATTTTGTTGTTCATGGAGGGAAAGCGACTAACGCGTTTATTTTCCGAGTAGGCCTAAGGCAAAAATTTGTTGGTTGAAAATTTATTTTTTACTCTTTAGTACATTTAGGCCTAAATAGGCCAATAGGGCCTAAGCGTCGTTTTAAAAAAATATTTTTTTTCATGTAGGGCCTATAGGTACCTACTTTTTAGTCTTAACGAATGTTGTACGGTAGGCCTAATCGAATATAAGCTCACTGGACGTGTCCGAATTTCTGCATCTGGGTGGCCCATCCTCTCTAGCTGTGACTAATTTCCCATACGAAGATTTGTTTGATTAATTAATTATGATGAATTATTGATTATTGATTAACTAGTAAATGTGTGAAAATTGATTCATGTAGGCCTATTGTCATCAAGAATATACGTCTGTGTGAAAAATGTCAGCTCGATCGGACATTGGGAAGTGGGTGAAATATCTATTCCCATATAAAACTTTGATTTAGGCTATTAATTACGATACCTATATTAATTGATTCATCTATTGTCATCAAGAATGGGCTTGCCATGGGACTAAAAAGACCCAGTAACCATGGGAGCGGACTTTACAATAACCTGCCATCTGTGCTCAAGGACATTGAGAGTGAAGATGGTTTTAAATTAGGGAAACGCCAAAGTCGTTGTTAGACGAGTGAGTGAGCCATGTGTTGAGTACCCGGTAACATTTCTTTTCTTCCCCTTACCTTAGGCCTCCCTATAGCCTATCATATAGGCTACAGTGGAGCATTTTGGCCTAAACTATGGCCTAAACTTTTACACAACTCCCGGACCAACAATCTACCATTAAGCAAGACCCGGCAGCCACACGGAATATTCAGTTGAAGACTGCCAACAACAGCAACCTCCGGCACAGTGATTTCCACCAATACCCTATTATTTATACGAATATAATTATCAAACTTAAATGCAAATGTTCCCGGGTACCCACCACATGACTCGCTCACTCGTCTAACTACGACTTTGGCGTTTCCCTAGTCTAGTTGGCTAAAGCGCCCTTGTAGCCGAAATGTGGGAGACGTGGGTTCAATCCCCTGGTCGGGAAAGATTTTGTAATTTCTAGATTGTATTTAAAAAAATAATTAAACATGTTTTGAAATGCATATAACGCAGTGTAGTCCATCATCTGTGGCAATAGGGCCTACTATGGTAAACATAGCCAGTACGAAATACGTGAAAATATTGCAAGGTTTACTCAATCTACGAGCGGAATTTGGGTGTACCTTGACGTCCAACATTCGACAGACCTTGCATGGGCACAGCATTACACGGCCAGGCGAAAAACAAACAAAAAATATATTTTCAAAATCTAAAACATTGTCGTTAAAATAATTTCTAAGCATTGGAAGTCTATTTTTCAGTTTATCATTTCTTGTAGGTTTAAATCGCAATGAATCTTGCTGATTTTGTTAGCAGTTCTCAATAAACTCGTACCGGATGTCTGTTAAAAATTTCAGCGCAATCTGTTCAGCGATTCGGCTGATTTTCAACGTACACACACACACACGCACGCACGCAGAAAAACAATTAGGGCCGTTTAAGTCGAATGGAAATCACTACGTACGCTACGCTCACTCGTTCAAAAACTAAATTAAAAACCTTTTTACTCAGAAACTCACTATATTTCATTGACAGTTTTCTGTGATTCAAGTAGAACTCATTTAGATTATTTCATATAAAGGTACTTATATATCTACTACTATTGCCTATGACTATGTATAATATTAATATCCCATGTAGGCCTACCTGTTACTCTGTTGAGGATCTATGTACAATAAATAAATGAATATGAATATGAATATGGGCTATGTGAAAAATTTCAGCTCGATCGGACATTGAGAAGTGGATATATTTATCGATTCCCATATAAAACTTTGATTAGGCCTATTAATTATGATGAATTAATTGATTAATAAGTGAATCTGTGAATTGATTCATCTATCTATCTATCTAGCATTGCTGACCAGAATAGGGCAGATTTACTAACTCCTACTTGTACAGCTGAATTTCTGGGTCTTACCTTGGACGAGAACATGAACTGGAAAGCTCACATTGCAAAAATAGTTCCTAGGCTTAGTTCGGCTTGCTTTCTTCTAAGGAAATTGGGCACTCTCTTGGATGAAAAAACTAGCAATCTGTATACTTCTCTTATTTCCATTCGTTATGTCATATGGAATAGCAATATGGGGAAATTCTACAGATAAACATAAAGTATTCTTGCTACAAAAAAGGCAGTTCGTATAGTGGCCAAGGCTGGTTTCAGAGACAGCTGTAAACTTTATTTAAGAAATTAAAAATTCTCCCTATGCCTTGCACATACATTTATGAAGTCATTACTTTGTACACTGTAATTTAGAACAATTCAAAAGAACTCGGATGCTCACCACCTTAATACAAGAAACAAGAACCAATTACGGAGACAACAATGAATGTAACTTGACAATGCGCCAGAAAGGTCTTGCTTGTGAGGGAATAAAACTGTACAATTGCTTGCCTGAGGGGTTAAAGGAAATAAAAGACGTAGACCGGTTTAAAAGTAAACTTAAAGAATTTCTTCTGGATAATGTTACTATACAGTGCAAGAATATACATCCTGCTGAATTCTACTGTTTAGTTGACTGATGTATTGTACATAATTGATTTTCTACCGCACCTTAATGTTATTTGATATTCTGTCTATCTTAAACTATGTTTTTATATTTTTGCCATGCAATGTGTATATTGTATTTTTATATCTGGACATGTGATAGGCTATATATGTTTTGTTTTGTGTAACCTATTAACTATTTAACGAATTGGGCCCAAGTGTCCAACAAATAATTGTAGCTTATCTTTTATCTTACACCCTATTTAACTGCTGTATAATATATAATATGAAACTTGACAACTCGAATGTTCTAATATACTATGTATACCAAAAGAATTTTAAAGAGACTAATAAAATGACTATGACTATGACTATGACTATGACTATTGTCATCAAGAATACGTAGGCCTGTGTGAAAAATTTCAGCTCAATTGGACATTAAGAAGTGGGTGAAATATCGATTGTAAGATTCCGTTCAGACAGACAGACAGGTGTCAGACAGACACATGAAGCTAATATATAAGCGTTGTAATAAAATAGGCAGAAATGTGTAGCCCCTAGGCCTAGGCCTACCGGCAGCATTTAATTTAACAACAATAACTTTTGTTATGGACGAGGCCTAAACGTCGTAGTGGAAAGCTTAAACCTATAGTGCTGCGCACAATTGGCATAGCATAAGCGTAGCGCAACGCAAGCACAACGCAAGAAATATAAACAAGTGCACCTGGCTGCTTGAACACACAATTCACGTATGCATAGCGTAGGCGCGGAAGCACAGCACAAGAGATGGTTATATTTTATATTTCTTACGCTTGCGCCTGCGTTCAGTTATGATTGACCGATAGGAATCCAGAAACAACAAGACTCGACACAAACGCCCATTTTTAGTTAAATCAAATTCACAACTATTGATGTTTGTGTCGGTGTCAAATTAATCACGAACGAACTCATAGGAGACGACGTTATTATCGAGTGTGAAGTTGAGTCGACGTCTAGCAACGAGCTGTTAATGTATGTTAGGCAATATCCGCATCTCTGTAATAATAGACTACTGCAAATGGTTTCAAAGACGAAATGTCAAACACAAAGTTGACGTGCAGTCATCTGATCACGAGCCTACAAAAACTTAACACAGCCGTGTAGTTTCTTTACGTCACGCTTCCGTTATGACAATTGTGCACGCATTTTTCCTTGTGTTGCGCTTACGTTGCGCTATGCTTATGCTATGCCAATTGTGCGCAGCACTTAAGAGTGCGCCAGAGGCGGCTCTACCGTAAGGGCATTGGGGCATGTGCTCCTCCTACTCTTCCCGCCAACAATCACTCACATTTACGAGTTGTAGTTGTCGTGGTACATATTTACATAAAATCAAATAGTTTGTATTTTCAATGTGAAGGCGCGCGCAGTAAGGAAACGGCGAACAACGCTCGACTCGAATGAGCCTTCTACGGACTAGACGAAGTTTCCCTTGCGCCTGCGCAGTCAGTTTTAGTCGGAAATAGCCGAATCTTTGCTTCGCAATAAGCGTTGGAACTCCGGCAGGATGGGCAAGATTTTAGTCCGCCCAGAGCTGTTGTAAGGAGAACACGTTACGTGCTGCGTTGTGCGGGTAATCGAGGAATTCGCCGTGTCCAAAGAAAGAAGAGTACAATTTTCATTCCCCACCCTTTTTTATATTTGATTCATTCATTAAATGCATTTAATATCATTTTTATTAGGAACCAAAATTGTTGTGTTTAATGCAATTGTTACCGGTACTTAATATTACTATTTCAAATATTTTACTTAAATGTAGTTTATTGTTGTTTCTGCATCTATGTAGTAATTAGATTTATTCAGTTGTCCTCCTTTGTAAATCAGTTTTTATAACTGAATAGGATAGACGTTAAATAAATAATAAAATAAATAAAACTTACTTACAGGCATTAAAATACCAGTTAAATTTGCATGTGCTGCTATTAGGTATCTTCTTTTACTTTAAGCAAGGTCATTCATTTCATTCATTTTCATTTTTATTAGCATCCAAAGACTTCACATAGCCTAAGTACAAAGTATAGGATTTGTCATAAATTTAAATCTAAAATGTAGTAAAATTAAAATATATCAACACAATATGTAGGCTAAATGTACATAACATAACATACATACACATAACATACACATAGGCCTACACATAACATACCAGTAATAGCAATGATAGTATAAGTTCTAACATTTACAGAATGAATAGGCCTAAATACGGTACAAATAAAAGTCCTGTAAGATAATAAAAATCGTAGCCTACCTTACTTGTCTGTTTCCACTCCTTATAAAATCATCCACATTATAAAATACACCATTTAGGCCTATTAGGTAAAGTTTTATGGAATTTCTTAATTTATTTATTTCTGAAATGTTCCTGATTTCTTTTGGCAAACAGTTAAAAAGTTTTATTCCCATCATATAAGAAACATTTTTACATTTAGAAGTACGTAGGGCCTACAGCTGGTATATGGAAGCTGTCCTTTTGTCTAGTATTATATATGTATGGAGTTATTTAGTGGCATTTGATTCCTATTTTTAATTATCAGAGCTAAAACTTCACAAATGTTAAGACCTGGAAGAGTAAGAATATTTAAGTTCTTAAATGCAGGTTTGCAAGAATCCCTATATCCAATTCCAGCTAATATCCTTACCGCCCTTTTTTGAATCACAAATAATTGGAGAGACTGCGATGAATTACCCCACAGTGGTATTCCATAACGAATGTGGGCCTCAAAATAGGCATGCTAGTTTTGCCATAGTTTTCCCGGAAGTTTCAGTTATAACGCGTAATGGGTCATTCTCCACTAATGTGAAACTGAAATTGCAAAATATTTTTTGTACCTCACTACTTCATGTTATATATCATTTTAAAGAAGAAAGTCTGAAGAATCTTAGTATTACAAAGATATAACGTGTTTTTGGCACACCAAGCAACAAAGTCATGATATGTGTACATTTTATCGGAAAATGGGTGCGGACGGGACAAACTTTCAGATTTTGATTTTGATAACAGTGAGTGTATTTTTTTGATGATTTCTTTTTTAATTATTATTGTGTGTGTGTGTATATACTTAAAACACAAAAATTTTTGAAAAATATTACATTCCCATGAAAATATATATTTTTTAAAATAATTTGCTAAGTTTGAGAACCAGATTACCAGCTAATCTTTTGTAAAACTCCATCAAAACTAAAGCTAGACTTTTGATTTTTTGTATTCTCTTTATTTACATATTAGTAATGAAGTACACAAAGTTTAAACAAATTTTGTTGGTAAATTATTTTTTTATGGAATTTATCAATTGTGTCCCGTCCGCATCTAGGCTTAAACGAGTGCTGACGGAATAAATGTTCGGACTTAGATTTTGATACAAGAATGTAGGGATGCATGATATTTCCGTTTTGTTGTTTTAATGTTAGGGGAAACCATTCTAAAAACAAATATTAAGTTGAAAATAATTGAAATCCCAAGAAAAATCATTTTTGTAAGAAATGTGCTTTGACTGCAACAAATTGCCAGCAAGATTGGATTAAACACCATGTTACTTATTATGTAGGCCTACTCGGCTACTATATATATTGTAGGTAGGCCTACTGGCCAGGCCAGATGGAATTTAAATTAGTTCAGTGGCCATGGCTTTAAAGAAGAAGAAGAAGAAGAAAAAGACCCAAACCTGCTGGATAGGTCCTATTTTTGCAATGTTTAAAAAAGGTCAACCAATCGGTCCTTTCTCAATCCAATGCTCAAATAACTCTACATTTTCTGGCCCCCAGACCAAAAATCAGCATCAGCTTCTTCAATCACAATGAGATGAAGAATCAGATGGGAAGACGTTGGGGTAGACACCCCCCACATTAGGGTATGCGGGGAACTTTCTGAAGGAACCTGGATTGACGTAGGCTTACTTTACGACGACCAATGGTGGCCAGGCCAAGTCATTGAAATTGTGGGAGATAGCATTATGGTTAAATACATGTTCAAGCCAGCATCAATGACAAAAAATAAATTTATTGCAATGGACAACCCACAATTTGAAAAGATTAAGAAAATAGCATATCTTGCTACACTGCCAGGAGATCCTCCACCGATTGATCGTCAAGCACGATACTTTGGCTACAGCAAAGAGATTGTATCAAAAATACAGTGGGTTACCTATCAATAAATGTGAAGTTATAGTACAGAATTTGGTTTTGGACCATATTTATTAATTAAGTAAATAATTAACATTACATTTAGTATGGAGATAAAAACTGTCCCGTCCGCATTGTCCCGTCCGCATCTCACAACAAAATTTAATTAATTCCATATAGGTCTTAAACTTATTGATTTAATTTCCAATCTTCAGTATGTTGTTTGTGAAGAGTTATATTTAGCAAATATCCAAACAGACTAAAAAAAAGTTTAAACATTTCAGAGAATTTTGATCTGGAATAATGTTGATTTAAAAACATGAACTTTGTGCGTCCCGTCCGCATCCCATGCAAATCATTTTTTTTAACCCATCAATGTTTTTTTCTCCTAATTATCATCCTAATTTTCAGCTTTAGGGGTGTCTGAACATTAGAAAAAGTATATTGACACTTATGTTTAGGATATTTGTCACACTTTAATGAATATTATAAGTTTCTAAATGTCCCGTCCGCAACCTGCCAGTTAGTGGAGAATGACCCACATGCATAGCATGCAGAGCCCAATTTAGGGCCAAGTGCTGCTATGTGTTGACACCAGCTAAGTGTATCATCAACTTTAATGCCCAACAATTTTAATGTGATTACCTGATTTAGATTGGTATTAGAAATATTTAAATCAACTTTGTTAACATTTTTCTGATATACATTAACTATTACATTTGAAAGTTGTTCTAAAATTGCTAGATTAGGCCTATCACTTGTTAGTTGTTACTAAGGCAGATGTCATAGAAAAATAATAATAATAAAAAAAAAATCGAAAAATATAGCTAGACAAATTACCATTTATAAATGAAAATGATAACTGATTTGTGCCCAGGCCCCTATTAACCATGCTAACTAGGCTCTAGCCTAGGGGCGCAAGCTCTCAGAGAAAAAAAACTACTACT
Organism: Sweltsa coloradensis; assembly: GCA_024449915.1. Classification (NCBI taxonomy): domain Eukaryota; kingdom Metazoa; phylum Arthropoda; class Insecta; order Plecoptera; family Chloroperlidae; genus Sweltsa; species Sweltsa coloradensis. The sequence goes on from JAMZAV010001087.1 coordinate 9,059, forward strand.
ACTTTTCCGTTGAAAGTCCGTTATATTAGGGATGTCAACGATAATCGTATATCGATAATTATCGATAATATCGATTATCGATATTATCGCGATATGGGTAGCTGTATCGGGATAATCGTACGATATCAATATTGCTAGTGATATCGCGATAATTATTAAAAATCTGGATTTTCAATAGAAAATCTAGTAGCATAATTGGATGAGCGAAGCGAAGATTCCATTTCACTACACTGGAGAAAAAAATACGGAATGTTTTTTTTTTTTCTTTTTTTCTTTTTCTTTTTTGTATTTTTGTGTGTCTGTGAACATGATTCCGGCTAAACCAATAGGCCTACTCTAATTGCGATGAAATTTTATGGAGGTCTATAAAATCTCTGAACAAAGAACTGCACGGGGGGGAAAATCGACCGAAAAATTATTTCTCATGAAAATCTCACTTAAACGATTTTTTTTTTTTTTTTTTAAATTCTTCAACTTATAACATCTAGGCCTACATGCTTTATCCGATTGTAATGATTTTTTTACAGAACCTTATTTTTATGAATTAATATATTTGTGTGAAGTTTGAGCGCAATCGAAAAATTATTTATTATGCAAATCGCAATTTTACGATTTTTAAAATTTTTAAAACATTCTTCGACTTATAACACCTACATGCTTTATCATATTGTTATGATTTTTTCACAGAACCTTAATTTTATGAATGAATATATTCGTGTGAAATTTGAGCGCAATCGAAAAATCATTTCTCATGATCGCAATTTTACGATTTTTTTCAATTTTTTAACATTTCTTCGACGAATAAAACCTACATGCTTTATCCGATTGTTATGATTTTTTCACAGAACTTTAATTTTATAAATTAATATATTCGTGTGAAATTTGAGCGTAATCAAAAAATTATCTATTTAAAAAATCGCAATTTTACGCTTTTTTCGTTTAAAAAAAATTACGCTCATCCATCAACGCGGCGGGACTTAAGCGTTCTCCTAGTATACACGTTTATGACTAATACGCTGCTACAACGATATTTTTCTCATGAATTCTGGACTTCATGGAATTCCCAGCGTCTCAAAACGTGTTTTTCTGCTCGCGATCTATTTGACACTACCACTCCCCTCCCTGGCAGCCAATCCGCCGACCAGCTTTGAGATGGCGCGCAATTCAAAGTGACGCAAATGCGAGAAAAGCGAGTTTTATGCCGATATATCGTGATATGATTACAAAGTACCATATCGTCGCGATTTTTTGGGGGCACGATATTATCGCGATAAATCGCGATATTATTCTAATTTCGGTGCGATTATCGATATGAATTTTCATATCGATTGACATCCCTACTTTATATTTAAAATAGCGACGTTAAAGGTTTTGTAGGTGGAGTATTTTAGTGAAAAAGGTTGGTATTATCTCCAATGTTGGCTATTTTCATTTTTACGATGACCAGGGGCGTAGGAACGGGGGGGGATGGGGGGAAACTCCCCCCCCCCACTTGTTGGCTTGACCAACAAGCTTGGTCAAGCCAGGTATGGGTGCCATTTTCTAACTTATAGCTTGTTGGATGATTTTTAGGATTTTTATTACAGTCGGGCTTGCAAACAAAAAGGAAGGTTTCTGTTAACATTTTTTAGAAAGATTCAGTAAGAGACGTGATTTGCCAGACTAGACTAGCCATCTGATTTTAGACTCATATTCATTATAGCCTATTTTGTGTGCAATGTTTTCCCTCCCAAGCAGACTGTCGACCGATTTTAGGCAGGTAGGCCTAATCAATCTTCAATGCAATATTAGCTTCAAAATGTAACCCTTATTCATAATTAAAATTCGCCTAAAAACGTGTTTTAGGCCACCTAGCCTATCAAGGGCACCTTTTGAAAAAAATCTCGCCGACGGCGAAAAAGCCTCCGGCGGCTGGGGCTTTGCCCCAGACCCCGGTTTGCCCACCCACCTCATGGTCAACTTGAGTGTGAACCCCCACTAAAAAATAGTTTCTACGCCACTGACGATGACAAATGCCCAGTTCACTCCTCGTAGGCGGCCGAGTCACTCCTCGCTACTTATAGCTTACAATTATTAGGCCATAACACAGAATGAAATGGAACAAGTACGTGTATTTTTTAATAATATAAATCACTATTTATAAAATATTACTCATTTTAGGATGTTTTTCGTTGGTTTTATTGAAGAAAAACAGTGTTAAAAAACTGGTCCATACCAACCGAAGAAGTTCCGGCTAGGAAAAGGTAATACTAGCACAATGGCTAGGCCCAGCCCCGACCTTGGTTTGCCCTTAGAATGGGCCTTGGCCCAGTGGCCCTAGCCTAGGCTTACTCACCTAGCCTAGAGAGGCCAGCAATGTTTTGCTCGGTTTACCTGGATCAACAGGTGCAGTGTACTAGACTGATCCTAGAATATCCGATCTCTTCCTGTGTAAAGTGGGAATATTATTAGCCTTGGTCTTTTTTAGTTCACCAAAATGAAAATGATACAAGAAGCCTAGGCCTAGGCTTAGGTGTGTGTGTAAAGAAAGAGCCAGAAGCACCACAAAGGCAGCACGAGCACGATAACCTCAATTCTTTTGGCGTTGTTGTTTTTGTTGTTGTTGTTGTTGTTGTTGTACATATATTCAAAACCTTTCCGCTCAAACAAACCGAATATAGAAAGCTGTGACTTTGTATGACAAAATTGTGGGAAACACGAATATTATTAGTATTTACTAATCTACCAACAGGTTCTTATCAACCCACAAGTGTCAGGTAACTAAAAACTAAACAATGAAAAAATAAAAATACACATTCTATAATCACAATTAATTTTAAACAATTCAAATACTATAAATATATGTGTGACAAATAAAATGTGACGTGCAAACAGGAGTTATAAATATTAGCTTATATTATTGTATTAAAGGCCTAGCCTTTACCTTTAGTTAGCCTTTAATATCTACTATTGTAACATGTTTATCATACTATTTCGGCCTTGGCCCTCTGCCTGAAATGTTTAAGTATAACTAGGTAGCCATCTTTTCTCAATTATTTACCAATCTAGAATTATGTCAGCCCGCGCACAAGAATTCATTCTTAAAGGGGCTAAAAACCCCAAAAATTATTTTTTACCATGTGATTTATAGCACAATACTACACTTAAATGACCGTTTAAAAAATTATATCTTGTAACTGTGATTTAACCCGAATTTTTTAATTTTTTTGATCCAGAAATTGGCGAAAATTGGTGTTTTGGAAAATTTCTTAAATCAGCATTAACCTGCTTCTTTTTTGGTCCACATATATACTAGAGCAAAGTACCTACCAATCTAAAATGCCCCTTTATAACATCGTGTCTTGAAACTGTGCCCAAATATACCCTCAAACACGCAAAAATATTCATTCCAAAATCACACCCCATCTTGGTAATCAGCATATTTTGACCGAACTACTTGCCCAAATTGCAAAACAAAATATAGAGAATTTACAGAAAAGGCTGTCGAGTACGTCAATAATGGCCAATATTTTTTTGGATCAAAATCCTCGTGGTCACGGGGCATAAAGATCGTCCCCATGTTATTTCTCATGGGAGATTTTTGCCGATGGGACCTAGTTCGAAAAATGTCATGTTTGACAATTTTTTGGGAGGTCATGGTGGCCCCAATAATTTTTCTGTAATTGCTAAATTCATTACTAGTTAGCCTGAATGAAATATATTTATTGAGTTTAGCGGTTAAATACCCCTTTAAGCAGGATTTCTCACACTAAGTAGGTATATTTTTAATGTAATTCAAACACCAGTATTTTATTCAGTGTTCTGTAATTTTGTGTAACTGTAACAACCCTGTGTGAATAAAATGGATTTAAAATTGAAATTGAATTGACCATGGCAACGACTCCGGAGACTCTCGGATTTTGCTTGAATTCATACTGGTATTATATTGAAAATTACAAATTATAAGTTACCCACGTTTCTCTCTTGTCCTTGCAAAATATACCCTAATTATATTGATAATCATTTAATGTTCGTTCAACACACTTCAATACATCCATTTTTTGGACTTCTCCCCGAAGTTTTACAACCAAGGCCCCTACCATAGATACTACTATTTTATATATATATATATATATATATTATAAAGTGGTTAATAGTTAACGACCACCAAGTGGACCGTTCTACCATTGGGTTGTTATGGACTGGATTTCATGGTGTGTCATCGTTATAGCAGCACCCCGCCAAGATAGGAACACAGCGGCCAAACAAAATTTATAGATAAATACTATCCTGTATTTATCCCTTGCAAGAAACAGTATTAATTGTAATTTCCAAATATAGAATGTTAATTATGAGGTGTTAATTTGAAAAGGGGTTCATTGTATTACACCTGGATCAAGATATTATGTATGTGGGGCCAGCGGTATTTTCATTTCTTTCAATATAAGTCAAAAGTTGCATTTAATATTGTCGAGGCTTACCTAGAATTCCCCGTCTATATATCAAGTGGTATGTTTATGTTTTATAGATCAAGAAAGGGAGAGTAGGCAGAATGATTCGTCAAGATTGCTTAAAATCATTTTATTGGATTCTCACTTTGGTGTGAAACAATGTGATCTAGACTTACATACGTAACATATTATTTTAAATGGTCCTTAAAAAAAATCTACTCATTTCAAACAATGTCTGGTTGAGTGGTGTTCTTCACCCCGATATCTAGGACACGAAGCAGTTTTGTGCTGAGGTAGCTGGGCTCAGCGTTTCTTCCTCGTCATCTTCATCATCATCCTGCATCTGCTTCTCCACCAATTCCCCCATCATCTCCTGTCCTCCCACATCACAGCTTCACTTCCATCACCTGGTTTCATTCACCTCGCTCTTCAACGTCGCCTTCGATCAATCTTCCTCTACCTTCTTATTGGTCTTACTATTTATCGTTTACTTTCCTCCCCTGCTTCGAAGTCTCGTCTAGGGATCCTACCCGTTTCCATCCTCTTCATATACCCAAACCATCTTTTACATTTCCTTTCTAATTTAAACCTCATTTTTCCGGTCCTTATGACATTGTTTCTAATCTTGTCCAGTTTCATCATCAAAAATTTCATCTCTGCCGCTTCCAATTTACTCTTCCTAAAAAAAAAAAATAGTATTCTGAGTCTACCCACTCAGTCACGTAAGTGATTTTCAGTAGGGGAAGTGTGTGTCTATTCATTTACAAATGTTTATCAGATGGATACATAGGCACAGTTGTAAACTGCTGCCAAACGACTCCATTGCCACGTACTGTACTGTACATAACCAGGATTACAACACTAATAATTATATGAGAAAAATATTAAACAAAATAAAAATTTCTCCATGAAATCTCTACACTGCAAGCACTAAAAAGAAAAACCAATACAAGTAGGTTGGTGAAATAAAATCAGACTTCAAATTTAATAGGCAAAGTTACAATTGGTATTACGATCTGGACCGGTAGGTCTATGTAAGATTGCAAGTCTGTAGTCTAGTCGTGGAGCAGAACTTGGTTGATGCTTAAACTTGTCAAAGCTCCAATAGGGAATATTCCACTTCCGCCAAATACTGTACGAATAGATTTTTTAGAAGAAGTATTTCGTCCCGATTACAAATATGTACTTTGTTTTTCCGTGAAATAATAATCCAGTGATTTATAGCCGTTTTAAAAGCAGCAGTTTTTTAAAGCGGCAAAAACGACTGTGACGTCAGAACTGTGTTGATCCAACGCCGTCTGGATAAACATACATCCAGACCAAAGATGTTGGAATAGTATTATAGTAGGATCGAGATATACATCAAGACGGCGGTGTTTTAAGGGGAATCCCTAGACCCAAATATGATTTTTAAAGAATGCAGCAAATACGTCTGAAAAGTAAGTAGAACGTAAGAGGGGCTTTATAAAAAAGCGGATAATTTTTTGAAATTTTTTTGACGGGACATAACCTCAGAATTAACAATTTTAATCAAATTACTGGAATCAGTTGCTCAAGTTCAAAATAAATTTTTAGCAGCGGTTTTTTGTATATTATTTCTACACTCCTTTATCTACAACCTAAATATAAGTATTATTGGTTTTATATGATTTCAGGCGTTGCACGATTTTTTCCGTTAAACGGTACAAAATTTGAAATTGTACCGGCAGGCGAAAAAAATTGTGCAACGCAACAAACCATATAAATACAAAAATCCTTTTATTTAGGTTGTAGATAAAGGAGTGTAGAAAAAATACAAAAAACCACTGCTAAAAATTCAATTTTGAATTTGAGCAACTGATTCCAGTAATTTGAATACAATTGTTGATTCTGAGGTTACGTCCCGTCAAAAAAAATTCAAAAAAAATAATCCGCTCTTTTATTAAACCCCTCTTACAGTCTACTTACTTTTCAGACGTCTTTACTGCATTCTTAAGAACTCATATTTGGGTCTAGGGATTCCCCTTAAACAAAGCAGCGCCTAGCGTAGCCTACAGTAATGTAAACAGATGGCGGACATTTTACATTTAACGCCTAGCCAGAAAACGAGAAAAGTTGACATTGCAATCAAAAAACAAAAACCGAAACAGTCCTAGGTCTAGGCCTAGACGCAGAAAATTATTTATAATACAACAGTCTAGGCCAATCGTTCCTGTAGGATATAGGCATTGGTATGTGAATACTAAAATTTCTCACTTGACAAGCCCTAGGCTTAACTTGCCGACCCTAACCTGCACTTTCGTGTTCTGACACACACCCCGCTCAAAAAAACTTACTTTGACGACTAATTAAAGCCTATTGTAGATAAAGAATACCATGATAGTCCTAGGCTATGCAAAAATTCAATACCAAATGCTCGTTATTCTTTATCACAATGATCTCGCGAAATCTCCTGTCACGTACAAAAAAAGAAAAACAAAAGACGGTGAAAATGTACATCCTTGTGGAGTTGTTTGTGTTGAGCGGATGGGCGAGCACCGCCGTCTGTATGTAAATATGTACAAATATACGTACATTTAGTTTCCAATTATAGAATAGAATAGAATAGAATAGAATAGACAGTCTTTATTTTTGTTGTACAATGGGTTACATGGATAATGGATAATAATCATGAAACACATGGACAAAAAGCAAAAAATGGCGAGGTTCGATGACAGATCGTTCTTCCACCTAACCAGTGACTGACTTAGAATTAACTTAAATTATTTAATAACTTAACTTAAAATTAACTTAAAGAATACCTTAAAAACTAACAACACATATTTCAAGGTTACACATATTACTTGATACAAGCCTAAACTTCACTTATGTTTGCAACAGTGCAGTAAAATAAAGAAAAGAGCATTTATAATAAATATGTATGTCATGAAGTAGAAGTGTACCCAAGTGAGTGGTTTTGATTTAACCTTATTTCGGATTATTATGCTTTCCTTCTGTATTTTCATCAGGTGATTTTTGTAGTTATTTTTAAAAGGACCTACTGATTTAGTGCTCTTTAAGGCCAAAGGAAATTTTGTTCCAAAGTCTAGGCCCGTTTATTGAAAAAGATGAGGAAGATTTGGAATTATGATGATTGAAGACGAGGTTTTTTGTTTGGCGGGTGTTATGGTTGTGTAAGTTTTTGGTGAGGGAGAGTTTATGGTACAGATATTTCGGATTTTGAGTATTTACAATTTTATGCATTAGAGTTGCCATGTGAAAATTTCTCCGATTTTTCATGTTTAACCATCCAAGTGCAGGGAGATGAGGTGATATTTGTTCTCTATAAGGTACATTAAGGATGAAACGTACACATGCGTTTTGGACCTTCTGGATGTCATATTCGAGTGATTTGTTTATGCCTGTGTATACATAATCACAATAGTCAAATACAGAGAGGACCAGAGATTCTGCTAATAGTTTTTGATAGGGATGGATAGCAACTTTCTGAAACGATATAGATAACGTAATATTGAATAGGCCTTCGTACAACTTTTCATGATGTGGTACTTCCAGGTCATGTCAGATTGGAACCAGATGCCCAAGTTACAGACGGTATCGACCATTTTAATACTGTCTCCATTTATCTCAATTTGAAATGGAATGTTGCGATGAGTTATTTCTTCATTGCCTATGGGTAATACAACTGATTTTTTGGGATTAATACTAAGACTATTTCTCTGTGACCATAGTGCAAGGGATTCTAGGTCACTGTTCAGGGACACTATGCAGTTGTCTAAGGTTCGTTATATCCGGGCAGCAAATTAGGCTTTGGATGTCATCTGCATATTGTTTTACTTTACAATGCTTAACAGCATGAGGGATGTCATATACATATATGTTAAATGCAAGGGGACCAAAGAATTGACCCTTGTGGGATTCCATTTGTTATACCCATGGGATTAGAGGAGAGGAAATTGCCGTTTTGCTGTTGTATGCGAACTATTGTGTTCTGTGATCTAAATAACTTTTGAAATACTTAATGGCGAGGCTTGAAAACCCAAGTATCTTAGTTGGCAAATAAAAGCTCATGGTTAATGGAGTCAAATGCTTTAGAGTAGTCTAGAAGAGTAAGAACGATATGCCTTTGCTAGTTGCATTGCCCAATATGTCATCAGTCACATCCAGAAGGGCCGTACCAGTGCTGTGACCAGCTCTAAACCCAGACTGTTCACTGGGGAGAAGGTTGTTTGACTCTATATATTCAATAGTTTGCTTATAAACAACTCTCTCCATTACTTTAGAAAGAGTGGGGAGAATGCTTATAGGTCTAAGATCAGAAAATTCTTGCGGTCGATTCACCTTTGCAAGAGGTAAGACAATAGCAGTTTTCCATATATTTGGAAAAGTTGAAGAGGTGATAGAATAATTAATGATATCAGTTATTGTTTGTACACAGTGCGGGAGTAATAATTTAATCATTTTTAGATTTTTTTTGTCGTTACTGTGGCATTTGAATGGAGAGATTTTATTATTAGTGAGACTGTTGATGTTTCTACAGTTTGCAATTGAAATTTTACTTTGCAGTCAATTTCATTTAGTGATTTTATTTCAGCATCAATGTCAGCCTGATGGGTGGAGCTCTTCCCTATGTTTACAAAAAATGCATTATAGCTTCAGGATCGTTAAAGTGCATAGGAAGTTGATTGTGTTTTTTGATGTTGTGACATCATTTTCTTTGAGGAAATTCCAGGCCTCTTTGTTACGAAGTCCGTGTAGTTTATTGAAATGGGCATGCTTTGCCTTCCGAATTTTGGCGTTTACTTCATTTCGGAGTGATTTGAAATGGGACCAATCAATATCATTATTTGAAGACACTGCCTTACGGCGAGCTTTGTCTTTCGTTGAAATTTCGCTAACGATTTTTTGTGTGAGCCAAGGTGCTGGGGGTTTAGTTAAACGTTTCCTTGTAATTGGTGCAAAATTATCGTATATGCCAAGGATCAACAAGTTAAGTTGCTCAATTTCGCATCAATACTATTTTGAAGCTCTACACTACTTCTCCAAGGCAGGAGTATTGCTTCTTCATTGAAACTTTCAATGTTATTTTTCGAGTGACCTGGTGTAAACATATTTTAGGTGTTTTTTGGGCACAGGCAACTTGTAAGTGAAAAAAACCACATTGTGGTCCCCTGTTCCAAGAGGAGGAAGTTGTTCTGAAAAATTTTGACAAGGTGTGGATGGTTGACAATAATTAAGTCTATAAGTGTAGAAGAGGTTTGAGGGATGCGGGCCGGTGTATGAACTAGTTGAGTGAGTTTGATGGTACCAAGTATTGCCAAGAGGAGTTTAGAAGTGGCTGGCATTCTCCACAGTTTTTCACATTTACATTCCAATCCCCCATGCATATCACATGCTCATATGTGTTTGTTAAATGTGACAAAACTTCACCATATTCTTCTATGGTATGTTTTTTTGATTTTGGAGGGCGATATAATATTGTTAGTGCGAGGCGGGTATTGTTTTTAGTTATTCTATAATTAGGTGTTCAAGTGGAGCACTGACTGCAAATTGCTCTATCAGTTTAAATTTAAGGAGGATACTTACATATATTGCAACTCCTCTCCATTTCTACTGTCTGACCTATCTGACCTAATAAGTGAATAGTTTTGAATTTCTAAGCAAGGATTATTTCCAGGTTTGAGCCCTGTTTCTGTTATCCCTATAATGTCAAAGGAGTGACTTTTAACCATGAGTTTGAATTCATCAATATTCTTTAGGATGGACCTTATGTTAACGAGACAAATTTTTAAATCTCCTACTTTGACCCTTTGTCCCTTTGACCCTTGCTCCTGTTTCCTCCCTTGCTCATATTTCAGGTTTTTGACTTGGTTTGGGGACGAGCCCAAAAAGGATACACTTATGGTGCAGCTTAGTGTCTCTTGTTGGTTGCTTACGTGTAGGTCTGGGCGTCTTCTGCCCAGGGGCGTCTGCCCGATCCTAAGGCTGTTTATGGTTCGAGTTCTGATTCGGACTGTTAGGGCCAGCGGCAGGGCATGTGATCGCCAGCGGGTTCACGTTACTCGTACTCGTAGCCGATTCGGGTACCAGAGAAGTGGTCGTCGGCACAGCGGTCGGAGTTCTTTTAGCCGTTTCTGGTAGGCCTACTGGTGCAGTGGACGTCAGCACAGCGGTTGGGAGTACTCGTATCCGATTCAGGTACCCGAGAAGTGGTCTTTGGCACAGCGGTTGGAGTGCTCGTAGCCGGTTTAGGTACCAATGCTGGGGTTGTTGATTTGGTTCATTTTGAACTACCTTGTTATATGTAGGAAGCATGGGGGGATCGAATTCCATTTTAGTTTCTCTTCACTGGACATTGCTAGCAGCTCGACCTGTGATTTGTCAGCTTCTGATATTTCCAACAGGTTTCTTGTCATTTGCTTAGGCTTCTTTTGGACTTGCAGATTCTCTGTGGCCTTGGTGTGTATGTGGTCGCGCTTGGCCTAGGTCTAGGTTTTTTAGTGTCGCTGCTGGTAACTTTCTAACCACATTTGTCCCCCTTGGGTGTGTTGGGCTGCTACCTTGTTTATGTTTGAGCCAAGTTGTTGTTTCCACTGGTTATAGTTCTTCATTATTTCCTGGCCTATTTTTATTTTGCCCCATTTATTGAGGTGCAGACCATGTTCTGTGTAATCCTCCTTTGCTAGTTGGTCGATGTCTAGGAATTTGACATTTCCTTCCTTAGCTTCATTGCTAATAAGTTCCTTAATCAGGTTGTTCACGTGTGTTATATGTGTATTTAAGATCAACCCTTCTTTGTCATAACGGCGTGGTATAGAAGTTATTATTATGGTAGGCTTCTCCTCCATGTCTATTAAGGCCCTTATTGAAAACCCGATTTGTTTTGCAGTCTTGTTTTGAATGTAATGTGTAATGTAGTGTGTAATGTAATGTGAATTGGCCTTGACTCAGCACAGTTATGACGTAGTACCGTCCAAAGATGGCGCACGCTCGTTTTTGGCGCGCAAACTGGGGGTCCAATTTACTTCTCGTTTAAATTACACAAAAAACAATTTTTTTTTAATAAAAAAAAGTGCAGTGACTATTAAGACATGAATAAGAAAAAAAATAAAATATAAAATATTAACTGGAATATTCCCTATTGCAAGAACAACAGCTGCTTTCATTACAGAACTTGTAGTGAATGGAATGATCTTCTCTTTGAGTTGAGTGAAATTTCCTCGTTAGACACTTTCAAATCTGCCCTAAGCACACAGTCATGTTTATTTCACCGAAATTAATTCTACCAACGTATCACTGATTTATTTAAATAATGTTATTGGCGCTCCACGCTAAGAAAGGAGTTGCGCGCGCTTTTGACGGGTGAATTGTAGCCATTCAGCAGGCTCCAATTTAAAATAACGATCGCTGATTGGCCCGTCGAAAGCGCGCGCATCTCCTTTCTTAGCGTGGAGCGCCTATAATTCACTTTTGTGTATACTTCTTATAAACACAGTTTGGTAGTTTTTAAAATGATTGTATGATATTCATATTTTTTGTAGTTATCTTGTAAATATGTTTATTGTTTGTCGATTTGGTTATTTGGGAAAAACTCAAGAAGGCGGAATTGTTAATATTCAATCAAATGTAGAAATTAAAAAATCCATCCCGACCGGGTCTCCTACATTCCAGGTAGACATAAGTAGGTCTGTTGGTCAGTTCAAAGGCAACAGTTTTCCGTTGCAGTACTGTGACATCCATTCAGATCTATAATGCAACTACAATACAGAAGTTAAAAAGTTACCTCCTCGGTGGTCTAGTTGGCTAACGCTCCTACATGAAATGTGGGAGACCCGGGTTCGAACCCCAGTCGGAATGTATTTTGTAATTTCTAAATTGTATTAAATATTAATGTTTATTGTTATATAACTGGCAGTGGTGTGTTGGAGCTAGGCTCATTCTGCCATCCTCATGACACATTTAATTACATGAATGTGCTGGGGAATAAATAACAATACAATTAATAATCAGGCATTAGATGATGGCTCGTACACATTATAAACTAGACGGCATTTAGGAGTGTTGACTTCTGATATGGCTACGAAGAGCAACCTTTGTTTCGTAGCCTTTAGCGCATAATGAACACACGAAGGGCTTTTTCCCAGTATGTGTTCGATTGTGACGAATAAGAGTTTGTGCTCTACTGTAGCTCTGGCCACATTGCTCACATACGTATGGGTGAGGTTTGGCGTCAATATTCAGTGACGACGCTTTTTGTGATTCGCCAAATGAAACTTTGAATGGAACGATTCTGCACAATACTCACAAGCAATACCAGCCTTGCGTGAGTGAATTCTTTTTATGTGGTTAGAAAGATATAGTTTGCAGACAAAAGACATTTCACAAAATGAGCAAACATAATCCTTAACTCTTTTATGGGTAGCTTCATGACGTTGAAGGTGAGAAAGGTCAGGAAACTCTGAGCCACATTCACGGCAACTTAACCTCTTGTCACCGTGCATTCTTGTGATGTGTTTTTTAAGGTATTTAGTACTTGCAAAACGATGATCACATCGGTCACACACATGAGTTTTATCACGCGGTATATTCAAATGCTTCTTCACATGTAGAACAAGAGAATGTTTCAAAGCGAAGCTCTTCCCGCATGTGTCACAAGTGAAGGGTCTGAGGCCGGTGTGAAGCTTCTCGTGTCCTAAGACAGCTCCTCGAGTACGGAAAGTTTTGCTGCAAACATTACACTTGTACGGGCGCTCCTTGGTGTGCGTTCTAATGTGGACTGTTAGGTTCCCTTTCTGTGCAAAGCCTTTATCACAATAAGCACATTTGTATGGTTTATCTAATAAATGCGTTCTCATATGAGTCAGAAGGCCACTTCTGTGCGAAAACGTCTTCGGGCAAATTTTACATTCATATGTTTTAAGTTGAGCCTTATTGCGCCCCTGCTTATCACTGACCAAACATGATGCGTTCATCTCGCGTGTAAGAATGGATCCACTGTCCTTGTCAGGCATGGTACCATCATCTTTAGTCACTGCAAGAAAGAGAAACACTTTGTTTCAAATCACCTCAAACATCACTATTGCATTATTGCATGCCAATAATAATTTGTTTCAGCCACAACCATAGAAACGTATACAAATTAAAAACACATCAAAATTGTAGTATCAAATTCAAAATATTGGTTGTTTAATAACATTGTTTATACTTTCAAAATAATCATGCACTAAATAAATATCATTATCACATAATATGTGTTTTGTAATGTGTTTAAAATATCTGAATTATGAAGTTATTTGAACTTGACTGGCAGAACATTACACAAGTATATACAACTATAATTTATTCCGTTGTTATAGAGTGTCACTGTCAACAACATTGAGCAACAAATATTGTGTCCATGCTGTCTATAGTACTGTTATCATGAATGCCATTTTCATTCGTTAAATATTAATTAGTTTTGAGGTTAAGTGAATAATATATAGCTATATATTATTCATTCAATTGTTTTGACTTTTGTATATAAAGAAGCACATTTACTGTGTACTAGGAAACCGCCAAAGTCGTTGTGTGTTGAGTACCCGGGAACATTTCCTTTCCTGCGCATATATACCTAAGGCTGGATCCAGCATGGGTCTTTCCTCCAACTTAACTTAAACCCCTGTCATTTATACTTAAGTATATATAATATCAATCTACATAAATGCAAAATGTTCACGGGTACTCAACGCATGACTCGCTCACGAATCTAACGACTTTGGCATTTTCCTAGTCTTAAGGCGCCTTTATACCCGGAATGAGGGAGACCTGGGTTCAAATCACGGTCGGGATAGATTTTTTTGATGGAATATTTTATTATTTCTGGAAAAATTATAGAACATGTTTTGAAATTTATATGCTATGGAAAACATATAGCCAGTACAAAATACGAGTAAAGATTACAAGGTTTCTCTGAGCGGAATTTTGGGAGACCTTGAGCGTGCAAGATTCAATACACCTTGGTCACCACAGCCTACGTTAAAAAAATGGATCATTTTTTTTCCCTAAGAATAAAAACATTGTCGTAAAATTAAATCCTACACAATTTGCAAACAATTTTTCAATTTATTATTTCTTGTAGGTTTAAATCGCAACAGATTTTGCTCATTTTGTTAGCTGTTCCCAGTTAACTGGTCAAGTATGTTAAAATCTCAGCTATATCTGTTTCGCCGTTCGGTCGTATGGCATCGAACAGACGGCAGACGAACGACAGACAAACATTGTCACAACAAAGAGCTGTTCCACTTCGTACGCTGCGCTGTTCCACTTCGTACGCTGCGCTGTTCCACTTCGTACGCTGCGCTCACTCGTCTTAAAATAAAGTCTGCAGCTTATTAAGTGGTTTTTCTACGATGGGAAACTCCCACACTATCACCTTCGCATTAGAAACAGGTACACTTCCCTGGTCTATGCTTTGTCATTCTATAAAAATGTGTGTTATTATAGTTCAAATTTCTGTAAACAAGCCCCCCTTCCTGTTAAAAATATTATTAATCACTCACAGGCCCAAGTTTGAATCCAAGGATAGGCCTTTCAAGTCTCAACAATTTAACTTGACACTTGCAAGCTTTACTTGGGGGCTTGTAAAGTGTCGTACATGTTCACAAATAAATACATTTTTATCAAGACTACGGCTATGAAAAATCATACTTAATTATTAACTTTAATAATATTCAGCTGGGTAAGTACTGTTGTATAATGTTAAAGGGGTATTTAACCGCAAAACTCAAAAAATATATTTCATTCAGGCTAACTAGTAATGAATTTAGCAATTAACAGAAAAATTATTGGGGCCACCATGACCTCCCAAAAAATTGTCAAACATGACATTTTTCGAGCTAGGTCCCATCGGCAAAAATCTCCCATAAGAAATAACATGGGGACGATCTTTATGCCCCGTGACCTTGGAGGATTTTGATCCAAAAAATATTGGCCATAATTGACGTACTCGGCAGCCTTTTCTGTAAATTCTCGATATTTTGTTTTGTAATTTGGGCAAGTAGTTTGGTCAAAATATGCTGATTACCAAGATGGGGTGTGATTTTGGAATGCATATTTTTGCGTGTTTGAGGGTATATTTGGGCACAGTTTCAAGACACGATGTTGTAAAGGGGCATTTTAGATTGGTACTATGCTCTAGTACCTATGTGGACCAAAAAAGAAGCAGGTTAAAGCCGATTTAAGAAATTTCCCAAAACACCAATTTTTGCCAATTTCTGGATAAAAACAATTAAAAAATTCGTGTTAAATCACAGTTACAAGATATAATTTTTTAAACGGTCATTTTAGTGTAGTATAGTGCTATAGATCACGTGGTAAAAAATAATTTTTGGTGTTTTTAGCCCCTTTAAGAATCCCGCGCTTGCTCCAACCTCGGCTGTGCATGGACGCGTGCTTCTATAGAACGTCTGTGTACCCTGCAGCGGGGAGGGCAGGCACATAGGGCTGTGTTTTAGCCACAACACATTTTCCAAAACATGCAACATGCATATTGTATATTGGGTAATAAAAATAAAAACATTGTTATAGCGTGGATTTAAACTTACAGATTTACCAGTGGTATTGAGTCAAGGGATTGGACTTGACAACTCGCCAGGAGACTTATGTGACTCGCCAGTGGCGAGCTGGCAAAAGGATTTTTCGAGGGTTGTGCATGATCATATTCATGTATAGTTGTTTCTTTCACATCTTTACAGATGTAATAAACATTGCAAGTCTAGTACAAAACAGAGCAACTAATACTAAAGCAATCTTGGGGTACAGAACTGATCTTTGTAGGGCTTCTAGAAGAAAAAAATAAATGTACCTGAAAGATGAATAAATAACAAAAGATGATTTGTTAGTTTAGAGGCTGTTTTCAAGTGAAGTGACACTATTTTCCTCGAGAGGTGAGCGAGTGGAACCATAGATCTCGACCCTCTAGTGTGCCTTACACAAGTACGGTCTGTAGATCCGGAACGTGCATGTAACAAGGGGTTTACAATAAGGTTAAAACCACCACCAATATTAAAACCACACAAAATTACAGTTTTTTCGTGATATCTCGAGAACGCTGCAAAATATCTAAAAACTGATTGCATTCAGCTATATGGTTTTGTTTAATGCAACAAAAAACACTTGAATATAATAATCCGTGTGGTTTGTTTTTAAAATATGCATTTAATAAAAAACTTAATTACCATCACATTACAATATTTTTTTGTGCAGGCTATGGTCCTCACAAAACCAAATAGCTGTCTGCAAACGGTTTTGTGATATTTTGGAGCGTTTGCGAGATATCACTTAAAACAGTTATTTTGCGTGGTTTTAACTTTTAATATTGGTGGTAGTCTTTAGCCTTAAGACTGCCAATTGCTGGAACAAGGGAGTCAGCGCTCTGGAATAAAACAGTTTGCAGTCACCTTAGCTTTAGAAATTCGAAATACGCTTTCCTGGTACCTATATGCTTTGTTATTCAGTCAATATTATAGTTGAAATTTCCGTAAATACTCCACTTTTCGTGTACACGGTTCAATTGTTTTGTTCAAAATTCCTTCAATTCAAAAAAATATATAATCAATGTGAAGAGGTAGCCTATTGTTTTGGTTTTTTTAATTTAATTTTAAAATTTTAAAATTTATGGGTTTACTCAAATACAGCTTTGCTGTCATTTTACAATGAGGTATAGACTAAAATGTATTTAAATGCATATAAAAACATAAAACATAAAATCCAAAGATATAAATTCAAAATATCAAAATTGACCGCCAAGGGGGTTTCACACACTTCTTCCATCAAGTAAAAGTATTTTAAATCCGTCTAGTTTCTTCCATCAGTAGTTTCTAATAGCTCTCTTGTTGCATAAATATGAGACGTTAAGCAGTTTTTTTTTTAAAGTTTTTTAAAGTTTTTTTTTTTTTTTTTTCTTACATTTTTCCTTTTTTCCCATTTTTTCTTCTTTTCTTTTCATTCCCCACCCTTTTTATATTTTGATTCATTCATAAATTGCATTTAATATCCTTTTTATTTGTTATCAAATTTGTTGAGTTTTTAATGCATTGTTGTAATATTACTATTTCAAATATTTACTTAAATGTAGTTCATTGTTGTGTCTGCATCTATGTAATTAGATTTATTTAGTTGTCCTCCTTTGTAAATCAGTTTTTATAACTGAATAGGATAGACGTTAAATAAATAAATAAATATTCAATCAATCAATCTCTCCTCTTGATACTTCATTATGTCCTTTCTTTCGTATCCACTTCTTCGATATTGATCAGTTGTTTATATATTTCTCTTGCAAGTCTTGTCTTGTCAAGTCAAGTCTTATCTTTGCACATTGTGATTGTGTTATGTCCTTGAAATCAAGGAGTCTTGAACGAAACATTGAACCGTATACATCAGGCTCACACTTTTTGTTGTGTTGTTGTGTGCACATCCCAACAAAATACAGCTCATTTTAAAAAACGGCGCATGAAAGTCGGCCTGCCTAAACAACATTGAGATATACCATTTAAGTAACATAAAACTAATGTAGCAAACAACTAGAAGTAAATATGGGCCTATGTCTTTAAAATTTAATGTCTTATTCTTACCATGTTAAACAAATATTGTTCTTAATGACGTGTTGACTGTTAAAGTTTTGCTGTTCGGTCTTCCTGTTCACGCAGATTCTAAAACGCCAACCAGCAAATGAGATGTCGGATGCAGAAGTGGGATTATATACGCCTACGCTTTTGCGCTGCCAAACGCAACTAATTGCCTACTTAAATATGCCGGTCTCTAGTTGGTCATTGTTTGCTCGTCAATGGTGTTGGCGCCCAAAGGGTTGGCTTAATCTGCTTTAAATTTAATGTCCCCTAATGAAAATCAGTTCTGTGACTAAATGAATTTATTTATTTAATTTATTGGTTAGTTGGACTATATTTGACGTCCATATGGGGAGGTAAGGAAAAAGCACAATGGTGTATAGCCAAAGCACACCACAAGCCACAACCATTTCTACAGGAGTAGAGGTAATTCTAATAAAAGAGAATTGCAAAAGCTGCCCAGTTAAAAATATAACTTTGAATCGAGGAGAGTCAGAAAACAAACAAGTAGTAGTTCTGGTGAAATAAACAACCAAAAGTAGATAACACACGACATGAGGCAGCACAGTTCACGAACACTAGTATTGACAGACAGCTACTACCAGACAGTGGCGTAGAAAAGCAAATTTTATGAGGACTGTATGACGTGGTGAAGATAGGTCAGCTAGGAGTGGGGAAAGGTAAAAAATAAAGAGTCAACTACGTAGTTACCACTTTTAGGACATACCGGTAATGTGTTTTTAATCAAATTTGAAGTGTCAAAATTAAATGAAGGTTGAATGTACATTTAATTACCGATTTATGTTCCTTAGGAGTGGATGAAAGTGATTTAACGTTAGAATAATACAAATTAAAAACACCCCCTAAAAATGGTCATCCATGATGTGCTCACGAAGCGCCATCTTTGATCCATATTCTTTCAAGCATAACGTACAGGCAAATAATTTTGCTACAGTATGTGTTTTCTTGTGGCATTGAAGACTTTGGTTAGTTGTGTAACACATGTCACATTGGTCGCAATGAAACTGGGGACGTTTAGAATGGCATATCAAGTGACGACGTTTAATGTGATTCCTCAAATAATACTTTGAGGAAAATGTTTTGCCACACCAATCACAATCAAGATTCTTGGGAATGTGGACAGATTTCATATGTGAAGTGAGATACGATTGACATGCGTAAGAACGGTCGCACAATATGCAAATATAGTCTTTCACTTTCAAGTGGATATTTTTGTGGCGTTTAAGTAAGTAAGGTTCTAAAAACGATGAACCACATTTATCGCAAGGATATTTCTTCTTTTTCTCATTGTGGTATCTCCTGATGTGGCGATTAAGACACTTAGCATTTCCAAATCGATTACCACACTGTTCACACACATGGGTTTTGGGTAAAACTAGGCCCGATGGTGCATTCAACTTAATGTTCTCTTGCTTCTGCTGAACATGCATCTTAATATGCTGAACTAGATAGTGTTTCAGAGCATAAGTCTTCCCGCATGTGTCACATGTGAAGGGTCTGAGGCCGGTGTGAAGTTTCTCGTGTTGAACAAGAGATTGTTTCACAGCATAGCTCTTCCCGCATGTGTCACACGTGAAGGGTCTGAGGCCGGTGTGAAGCTTCTCGTGGCCTTGAACAGCTCCACTAGTACGGAAAGTTTTGCTGCAAACATTACACTTATACGGGCGCTCCTTGGTGTGCGTTCTAATGTGGATTATTAGTTGGAGTTTCTCTACGAAGCCTTTATCACAATAAGCACAATTGAAGGGCTTAACTCCTGAATGAATTATCATATGAAAACGTAAGCCACTTCTGTGAGAATACTTCTTAAAGCAGATCTTACACTCGTACACTTTATTTTGTGTCTTATTGTTCATCTTTTTATATTTCACCAATAGTGAGTCTTTCATGCATGGCACAGTTAAATCAGTAGCCCTATCATTGTTGAGTACACCACCATCCCCAGTCGTAACTGTAAGAAAGAGAAACAGTCTATCAACAAAGAAATCTACAATAGAATAACTGATTTTTCTTTGAATTTCCATCACTCCAAAATGACTTCACAATGTGCGGAGGGTAGTTCAAACAACGATCGTCTCTATTAGTTGTTTTTTTAAAGATGTAGTCGGCGTAATATGTAGTAGAGATGTCACTGGGTAACAAAATGTGGATTCGGTTCCAAACCTTGTGGGAACCGGGTAGCCTGAAACGAGGTTGCGCGGGTAGCTGGGGTCTGGGTCTGGGGCGAAGACCCAGCAGCTGGAGACAAATTTGCGGCAGACAAAGATTGTTTTGGATCTGAATTATGTTTGATTGCCTAAAACGCATTCTAAGGCATTTTGAGTGCTCGATTGGGTGGTTATTGACACCAGCTACGAGAAGGTATCCAATGTTGCTTAAAGGAAAGCAGTCGTGGTAATTTTTATCAAACAATAACTAACCAAGAAAAATTTGAATCCTGAAAATAGATTCGGGTAGTAAATGGATTCCGGTAACTCGGGTACCCTATGATGACATCCCTAATAATATGTAGAAATACTAATATTGTTGAAAATAAGCAGTACTCAGTATTTTGCTGTTTGCGCAGATTCTAAAATTGCAAAATGCAAAAATAAGACGCCGGATGCAGAAGTGGGATTTAAATCTGCTTCTGCGCTGCCAGACACAGCTTCATTGTGATTGGTTAGTTGGATTGCATTCGACGTCCATCTCGGAAAGTAAGTAAAAAGAACTTTTTTGAGAACGCAAACCACAACCATTTCTACAGAAGAATCAATAATTCTTATTGATGAAAAGATTGGAAAAAATGTCCCCAGTGTAAAATATTTCTTTGTATTGAGGAGAGCAAGAAAATAAGTAGTTCTGGTGAAATAAACAATCATAAATAAAAAACACCTGATTCAGCACAGTTCATAAAAACGAGAACACGTATTGACAGACAGCAGCTACTACCAGACAGTGTTGCAGGTCAGCATATGAGGACTGTATGATGTGGTGAAAGATAGGTCAGTTAGGAGTAGGGCAAGATAAAGAGTCAACTAGTTATCACTTTCAGGACGTAATGTGTTTTTATTCAAATCTGCAGAGTCAACATCAAATGAAGGTTGAATGTAGGTACATTTAATTACCGATATATGTTCCTTAGGAGTGAATGAAAGTGATTTAATTAGCTGATGACTCATTATGTTAGAACAATACAATTTTTTTAAATCTTAAAAATGGTCATCCATGACGTTCTCACGAAGTGCCATCTTTGATTCATTAGACGAGGGAGCGGAGCAACTGATGAACAATTCAACTCAAACGAGCCTTTGTCATGATTAATTTGTCTGTATGTGAAATGTATGTCTGTCTGTCTGTCTGACGGTCCCATGCGGCCAAACGGCCAAATAGATTGAGCTGAAATTTTAAACAGACATCCGTGACTAGGTAACTGAGAACTGCTAACAAAATGAGAAAAATCCGTTGTGATTTAAACCTACAAGAAATAATAAATTGAAAAACATACTGGAAATGTGTAGTTTTTATTAAACGACAATAGTTTTGTTTTTGAAGAAGAAATTTTTGTAATACCCCTTCAATAGAATGAGGGAGACAAGAGGTATTTCCACAATTTTTGTTGTTTCCATTTCATTTCTGCTGAGACAATAGACAAGGTAGACAAAGTTTAAACAATAAAAAGTTACCAGAAGAAGTTGACATATCAAGGTATTAATATGAAAAAGATATTAGGTATTGACATTAGAGGAAATAGGTACTTGGCTGGCTTATGCAAGTGTCATTTAAGTTTTTATGTTATTAACTTATAATTGAATTTATAACTTTGTTGTTCTACCGGTTTCAATGCTTTTATGCTCGTTAACTCTAACATGCTAGGACGTATACGGTTTCCACAATATTTTGTTACATTTTAAAACAATTATGAATTGGCCACCCAGTATTTTCTGTCATTTTAGATTGGCCTGTAAAACGACAGTCTGATGATTAACAACGATGTGGGATATGAAGAAGGGAGGAGGAGGGGAGGAGGAGGGGAGGAGGGGAAACCCGGTACCGGCACGTAGACTACTCCAGTCGTCCAACAGCTTTGCGTTCCATCCGACAGGACGGTGTAACCTTGACAGTCAATAGGCTCCTCCACTAACCCGGACTGCCGAGCAGACGTCGAGGAGAACGAAGCCGTTACACTAGCTCTCGAACTCTTCATCTGCTCTAACCAGCAGTATACGTGTGTCTCAGGGCAGAGCGTTCACCCGCTCTCCCCCTGACCACGCCCGAGGTTGGTCAACCTCTGTGTTCGAGTGGGAACCGGCTAAGCGAACGCGGCTATAGACCGCTTCACAGTTTTCGCAAGGAATCACGTATATGCAACCCGTATTCAGTTTGATATCGTTTAGGAAGGCACTTTCCGCTGCCCGTTAGCCCTATCTTACACATGTTAGTTGTCTTAAAAGTTAAAATACTCTATTGCAAAAAAGATCTGACTGATGAACGATTAAAGACAGTGCGATATACTTTACGTAGGGTCAGTGTTGCCAGATTTATAAAACCACATTGTCGCACGGGGGCTCTGAAATTATCGTTTTTTCGGGAAATATATCGTACAAAACGAACATTACACATTTTCACAAGGCACAACACACGAATCTACACACATGATTGTGTTTATCACGCATCGCGCCGCGTAGACAAACTGAACTGCTAGTCCCAGCGGCTGCGCGGCAGCATGTGAGCATAATGAAACGTCACGTGAGACCAGGGCGAGCCGCGAGCCGAGATTCGAGAGTCGAAATTCGAGCGCCAAAAATGAACGCAGAGAAATGCGTAAGGAAAATTGGCGTGAGCCATAGGTATACAGAAATTTTATGCATTTAAAAGTTATGTTTTAGGAAACAGTGAGTGTGAGCGTGGATTTGATGAGAACGATTTTTAATTTTTTTAATTTTCAATTATTATTATTATTAATTTTTGGTTGTTTTGCTCCTTGCATGGAATTATCGTACAAAATGCCATTATCGCAAAGACACTATCGTACATCGTACAGAAGCCTAAACTATCGTGCAAAACGACAATTATCGTACGTCTGGCAACACTGCGTAGGGTTCTTTATTAAGCTTAGATCTATGCTAATATGCCCCTTAGAAGATGATTTATAAACAATTTGTTTTCTAAATAAAATACAATAAACATATGCAAATTATTGTAAAAACTGACATTTTGTATAAAAATCCACATAAAAACGCATTCAAATGTACTGAAAACTGACTAGAATCCAGTGTTTACTTGAGTCTTCTGGCTATATAAATCCAGTGTTTACTTGAGTCTCTGGCTATATAAGTTAGGCAATCATAAGATTTTATTAATATTTAATACATTCCAGAAATTAAAAAATTCATCCTGATCAGGGGGGGGGGGGGACAATACAGAAGTTAAATAGTTGCCGTCTCGGTGGTCTAGTTGGCTAAGGCGACCACCCGGGAAAGTGGGAGACTCGGGTTCGTATCGGGATGGATTTTGTAATTTCTGGATTGTATTAAATATTGACAATTCCACCTAGGGGAGTGTTTCCCGACTATACAAATCGAGAAATAAGATTTTATGAAAGCAATGTTTTGTGCCCCATTCTGACCGGGAGGTGCCCTCTGAAAGGTATAGCTTTTTGTACAGCAATGGTGATATCGATTTAGGAAATGTAATACTAGGAAAACGCCAAAAATGTTGTTAAGACGAATGAGTGAGCCATGTGTTGAGAACCCGGTAACATTCCCTTTCTTCTCCCTATCAAGGCAAGCCTATCATAGACTACAGTGGCTCATTATGGACTTGCAGTTGACGCGCCCTTATACCAACTAAACTCAAAACACTATCATTAATACCTATCTATACTATATCAATTAACTTCAATGCAAAATAATCTTCCCGGATACCTACTCAACACATGACTCGCTCACTCGTCTAATAACGACTTTGGCATTTTCCTAGTCTAGTTGGCTAAGGCACCTTTATACCCGGAATGTGGAAGACCCGGGTTCAAACAACGGTGGACATTGATTTTTTTATTTCTGGATTGTATATTAAAAATTAAAGAACATGTTTTGAAATGCATAAGTACTATGGAAAACACAGCCAGTATGAAATACGTGTAAAGATTGCAAAGTTAAGTCAATCTCCTAGCGAAATGTTGGGGAACCTTGAGCTAGTAAGATTTGATACACCATGGTCACTGCACGCACTCACCGCCTGACAAAACTTGATTTGATAAAAATAATTTCTTCAATTCCAAAACCATTGTCGTTAAATTAAATCCTATACATTGACTGCCAATTATCAAATTTATTGTTTCTTGTAGGTTTAAATCGCAACGTATGTTGCTGAGTTTGTGAACAGTTCTCAGTAAACTCGTAACGCATGTCTGTTTGAAATTTCAGCACGATATGTTCAGCGATTCGGCTGATTTTCGGCTTACACAGTCACTCACTCACTCACTCACAAACAGGGACAGAATAAGCGCTGTTTGACTTGAATTGTAAGACACAGTCACTGTGCTCCCTCGTCTAATTAAAATTTGAATGTTTCAAATAGTTATTGGCCGTTTGTAATACACGTTGCGGTTGTCCAATAAATATTTGTTACAGTTGAGTCAACGTGTCTTCTTTGTCATACCGGACCTATGGGTTGATTTGTGGGATTGAAGAGCATGGTTAGAACTGTAACTTGTGTCACATTGGTCGCATTCAAATTGACGTTTGGAATCGCATTTCAAGTGACGGCAATTAATGTGAGTTCTCAAATGTATCTTTGAGGAAAATGTTTTACGACACAATTCACACTCAAATTTCTTGGGCTCGTGTATATTCATATGTGAAGTAAGATATGACTGACAGACAAATGTTTTACGACACAATTCACACTCAAATTTCCTGGGCGCGTGGATACTGTTCATATGTTTATTAAGATATAACTGACAGACAAAAGAACGTCCGCACAATTTACAAGCATAATCTTTCACTTTTAAGTGGCTATTTTGGTGGCGTTGAAGGTAGTACGGATCGGAAAATATAGAACCACATTTATGACAAGGAAATGTCTTATTTCTTTTCTCATTGTGGATTCTCAGGATGTGGCGTCTAAGATGATGAGCATATCCAAATCGCTTACCACACTGTTCACACACGTGGGTTGTAGGTAAACCTAGGCCCGATGTTGCTTTCAGCTTCACATGACTCTTCACGTGATGAACAAGAACGTGTTTCAGAGCGTAGCTCTTCCCGCATGTGTCGCACGTGAAGGGTCTGAGGCCGGTGTGAAGCTTCTCATGGCCTTGAACGGCTCCACTAGTACGGAAAGTTTTGCTGCAAACATTACACTTGTACGGGCGCTCCTTGGTGTGCGTTCTAATGTGGACTGTTAGTTGCTCTTTATTTACAAAGCCTTTTTCACAATATGCACATTTGTATGGTTTATCAACTAAATGCGCTCTCATATGAACCATTAGGCCACTTCTGTGCGAAAACGTCTTCGAGCAAATTTTACATTCATGTGTTTTATGTTGTGCCTTATTGCGGGGCTTATCACTGACCAAACATGATGCATTCATCTCGCGTGTAAGAATGGGTCCACTGTCCTTGTCGGGCAAGGTACCATCCTCTTCAGTCACTGCAAGAGAGAGAAACACTTTGTTTCAAATCACCTCAAACGTCACTACTGCATTATTGCATGCCAATAATAATTTGTTTCTGTCACAACTCACAACCATAGAAATGTATACAAATTAAATACACATCAAAATTGTGTGTGTGTGAAATAAAAAACTGAGGCACAAACCCACAATAATTAAACCTGCATAATTGTTTACCTTTTATACATTATTGCAATGCATTAGAGAGTAATGTAGTCAAGCAGATTAAAGGAAAATACAAGAACAATTAGGGGTTTTGTGGTAGAGGTCTGAATTTTGGATTGTATACTCAGAACAATAGTCTTAAGAAAATTGCCTTGAGGTGCCATGACAAAATCCGTCCGGTTAAGGGGGTAGAAGGGGGTGAAAAAATGCAATTTTTTGAAAATTCAAAAATTCAAAAGTCAAACTAATTTTCATCCTAAGATTACAAAAATAATACATATTGTAGATAAAAGTCCTACATTTAATTAAAAAAAATATATATTATATGCATATCTAATTAGATTTTAAACCCTTTGACTTTTATTCACAAATTTACTCACTGTGCTGAGAGGATTAGCCTATCAGTCATGGGTAAAATGATAAAGCCGTGAATTTTGGCTAAAACACTCAGAAGAATGTTCTTTAAAAAATGGCTCGAGGTGCCCTCAAAAAAGTTGCTTGCTTATAGGAGAAGGAGGGGGTGTACCAATAGGGGTTGATAAAACTAAAATAAATAAATCCGTATTCAAATATAATATTAAGAATGCCAAATTGATATGTACCATATATGTAGGCCTAAATCTGATCAGATTATGCGCCCTTTGGCAAATTTTCATAAATTTCCTCAATATTACGAAAGTGTATTGTGTGACCACTCGTTTTGTCCCAAATTATGTAAATAATAATAAGGACGAAAAAAAGTTTTTTAATACCTTAGGTACATTTTCACATAATGAACTATGACCCCATTTTCTCAAATTTACTCAATATTAACGAAAGTGTATTTGACCAGTCGAGAAATCCAAATTTATGCTTAGAAATCAATGTTAGCGGCAAAATGTGAGACATTTGGGTACCGGGCTGATTTATAGGTAAAAAAACCCAATAAATCCGAATTTGCCCGGTACCACCACGGATTTTGGCCCGTTTGCCCAGAATCCAAGATGGCGTCCAACAAGGTGTAAAAACCAGATAAACCCATAAAAATACTATTTTTGTTCATTGAACACGTCAGTGGGGTTCATTTTACGGTTTTAGGGGTCGCGGAGAACGATTGAATGTGTTGCGTAAAAACCGCCGGAAACAGAAGTACCATTTTAAAAATGGCGGCCACTTTGATGGAGAAAACTGGGTCTTTTTTCCCCTTTGAGTAAATACCATTTTATGCGTGTGAGACATTGTGGTACCAGGCTGAATTATGGGTAACAAACCACGCTGAATCTAAATTTGCCTGGTACCACCTCAGATTTTGACCCATATGCCCGGAATTCAAGATGGCGTCCAACATGGTGTACAAAAGCGCAGGAAAAGTCCTATTAATTTTGGGTAAACACTTAAGGAGGGTTCATTTTAAGGTTTTCGGGGTCAAGGAGAACGATGGAATGTGTTGCGGAAACGCAAAAGAACCGGAAGTACCATTTTCAAAATGGCGGCCACGTTCATGTGGAAAAGATGGGATTTTCCGTTTTTTCGGGATAAATACCATTTCATGTGGGAGACATTTGGGTACCAGCATAATTTGTAAGTAACAAACTATGTCGAATCTAGGGTGACCAGACGTCCCGAAAAATGCGGGACAGTCCCGAATTTGACGCAATTGTCCCGCGTCCCGAAATATTTTATTTCTGGACGTCTTTTGTCCCGAAATTGGTAAATTCACAATTTTATTTTATTTGCTTAACAAAAAATTAAAAAATTAGTAATTTCAACTAGAAAATAAAAACATAAAAGCAATTTATAGAACTCGAGTAAAGAAAGTCCGGACAAGAAATGGCTGAAGATATTTCAAGCAGTAGCACAGTTGATGGTCTACCCAACATTTAGCAGCTAATTTCATTTGTCCTTAGCATTCCCGTTTCTAATGCTTATTCAGAAAGGGCATTTTTGCTAATGAAGAACAAATGGACTGATTCTCGAAATTGATGCTTGCCAGAGTTAATTGGCATTTGGCAATGAAATAAAAGTAAAGCTTAACTTAAAATTCACGTGCCTAGAGTTTTATAACTTTGCTCTTTCCCGAAAAGATGTGCTGAAAAAAGTAAAAAGCTCTGAAAAAAATATTTAATTGCGATATGATGTGATGAATGAATGAATAATTGAAGTTGTACGAAATTGTATTTCAAAATATTTGAAGAGTCTTTACTTCGATGTTACCTTTATTATTATAATGATTATGATTATTTAACTATTAATTATAGTTAGGTAGTTTATTTTGTAATAAACTGTTATTGAATTTATATCTTGTAAAAAAAAATCCCTTACTCCCAACTTTCCAAGCCCCAAAACTCAATTCCTAATATATCTCGCCAGCGTTCGATTTCATTTAGGTTTTCTGGTTTTTGACTACACAAACGACAGTATTTCAGTATTTAATTCAGTTCGATATTTTTTCTGAAACGCTCAGAAATCACTCCAAAAACCCTGATTTTAAAAAAATTTGCCTGCGGCGCTGTTGTTGGGGGGCTCGCCCCCCAAACCCCCCTGCTATTTTCACCTGGAAGAGTGTCCCAAAATTCATTCCTGTCCATCTGGTCAGTGGTCACCCTAGTCGAATCTGAATTTGCCCAGTACCATCTTGGATTTTGACCCATTTGCCCGGATTTCATGATGACGTGCAACAAGTTGTTAAAAAGGGATACACCTATTTAAAGTCCTATTAGTGCTGAATGAACACCTTAGAAGGGTTCATTAAAGGGTTTTCCGGGTCAAGAAGAGCGATGGAACGTGTTGCGGAAACGCCCAAGAAACGGAAGTACCATTTTCAAAATGGCGGCCACTTTGAAATAGTGAAAAGTGTTTTTGTTGCCCCCTTTGGATAAATACCACAACCTACTTCACTGCATGTGTGCTACCCGTCGTTGAATATGGTTCTGTAATTTGGGCTATGTCTGCAGTGTCAAATCTGAAGAAGTTGGATCGTGTTATGTCTTTTTTTCTTTCAATAGGGAATATTCCACTTCCGCCAAATACTGTACGAATAGATTTTTTAGAAGAAGTATTTCGTCCCGATTACAAATATGTACTTTGTTTTTCCGTGAAATAATAATCCAGTGATTTATAGCCGTTTTAAAAGCAGCACTTTTTTAAAGCGGCAAAAACGACTGTGACGTCAGAACTGTGTTGATCCAACGCCGTCTGGATAAACATACATCCAGACCAAAGATGTTGGAATAGTATTATAGTAGGATGGAGATATACATCAAGACTGCGGTGTTTTAAACAAAGCAGCGCCTAGCGTAGCCTACAGTAATGTAAACAGATGGCGGACATTTTACATTTAACGCCTAGCCAGAAAACGAGAAAAGTTGACATTGCAATCAAAAAACAAAACTGAAACAGTCCTAGGTCTAGGCCTAGACGTAGAAAATTATTTATAATACAACAGTCTAGGCCAATCGTTCCTGTAGGATATAGGCATTGGTATGTGAATACTAAAATTACTCACTTGACAAGCCCTTGGCTTAGCTTACCAACCCTAACCTGCACTTCCGTGTTCTGACACACATCCCGCACAAAAACCTTACTTTGATGACTAATTAAAGCCTATTGTAGATAAAGAATAGCATGATAGTACTAGGCTGTGCAAAAATTCAAGACAAAATGCTCGTTATTCTTTATCACAATGATCTCGCGAAATCTCCTGTCACATACGAAAAAAGAAAAACAAAAGACGGTGAAAATGTACATCCCTGTGGAGTTGTTTGTGTTGAGCGGATGGGCGAGCACCGCCGTCTGTATGTAAATATGTACAAATATACGTACATTTAGTTTCCAATTGGCCTTGACTCAACACAGTTATGACGTAGTACCGTCAAAAGATGGCGCACGCTCGTTTTTGGCGCGCAAACTGGGGGTTCAATTTACTTCTTGTTTAAATTACACAAAAAACATTTTTTTTAAATAAAAAAAAGTGCAGTGACTATTAAGACATGAATAAGAATTGAAATAAAATATAAAATATTAAGTGGAATATTCCCTATTGTTAAACATCGAGTTACAAACTTTCAGAACACTTCAAAACCTGAAATTATGTCTTCTCTCAATTTATGCTCCTTAACCAGTCGTCGTTCTCTGGCCGATTTGAAGTTTTTTCATAAAATCGTTAATGGTAATCTTCGACCTCCACTAATCAATTTTTTCTCCCTACATGTACCATCCCGCCTAACCAGATCGACTCAACTGTTTCATTTACCTATTCCTCGCCTGGAAATTATCAAACGCTCCCTCTTCTACCGGCTACCCTTCACCTACAATTCACTTGCCACACCCACCCTAGACATTTTTGCGAACCACCGCGAGTTCATAACTAGCGTAAAACCCCTTATTAGCCATGCTTAGTTAATTTTTCAATTTAATTTTTAATTTTTAATTAATTTTTTTTATTCTTTCTTTCTTTCTGTTTTTACTATTACGTATCATTCATTATTCATGTGTTCATGTATTTCTATTCGTATTTCCTCTGTTATCATGTTTAGTTTAAGTTAGTATAAGTTAGTTAGTAATGTTATTATGTTTACAATGCACAATGTAAAATGGCCTATGGCTGTATTTGTGTCCAGTTGAATAAATAAATAAATAAAATACGTGCGAGACATTGTAGTACCGGGCTGAATTATGGGTAACAAGCCCCGCTGAATCTTAATCTGTCCGGTACCACCACCAGCGAGGCTTATTACCCATAATTCAGCCTGGTACCACAATGTCTCACACGTATAAAATGGTATTTATCCAAAGGGGGCAAAAAAAACACTTTTCACCATTTCAAAGTGGCCGCCATTTTGAAAATGGTACTTCCGTTTCTTGGGCGTTACCGCAACACGTTCCATCGCTCTTCTTGACCCAGAAAACCCTGTAATGAACCCTTCTAAGGTGTTCATCCAGCACTAATAGGACTTTAAATAGGTGTATCTCTTTTTAACAACTTGTTGCACGTCATCATGAAATCCGGGCAAATGGGTCAAAATCCAAGATGGTACCGGGCAAATTCAGATTCGACATAGTTTGTTACTTACAAATTATGCCGGTACCCAAATGTCTCCCACATGAAATGGTATTTATCCCGAAAAAACGGAAAATCCCGTCTTTTCCACATGAACGTGGCCGCCATTTTGAAAATGGTACTTCCGGTTCTTTTGCGTTTCCGCAACACATTCCATCGTTCTCCTTGACCCCGAAAACCTTAAAATGAACCCTCCTCAAGTGTTTACCCAAAATTAATAGGACTTTTCCTGCGCTCTTCTACACCATGTTGGACGCCATCTTGAATTCCGGGAAAATGGGTCAAAACCCAAGGTAGTACCGGACAGATTAAGATTCAGCGGGGTTTTTAACCATAATTTAGCCCGGTACCACAATGTCTCACACGTATAAAATGGTATTTACTCAAAGGGGAAAAAAGACCCAGTTTTCTCCATCAAAGTGGCCGCCATTTTGAAAATGGTATTTCCGTTTCTGGGGCTTTTTCGCAACACTTTCAATCGTTCTCCGCGACCCCTAAAACCGTAAAATGAACCCCACTGACGTGTTCAATGGACAAAAATAGTAGTTTTAATGGGTTTATCCGGATTTTACACCTTGTTGGACGCCATCATGGATTTTGGGCAAACGGGCCAAAATCCGAGGTGGTACCAGGCAAATTCGGATTCATTGGGTTTTTTTACCTATAAATCAGCCCGGTACCCAAATGTCTCACATTTTGACGCTAGTATAAAAAATCTTCAATTTTTTTACCAGTCTATATCGTATGACCACTTGTTTTGTACCAAATTATGCCATTAATAAGAAATAGGATGAAAATAAGTTTTTTAACACCTTGGGTACATATTCACACATGATCTTTGACCCATTTTTTTAAAGCACAAGTGTCAAAAAGACTATTTAGAGTAACATAATAAATTGTTGGTTTTGTAGTCGAGTTTCAACGAACTTATTGGATCAAATAAAATATTCATGATGTTTGAATCATGTACTGTGAATACAGGCCGCTTTGCTAACGCTTTATAATAAAGTCAAGCTGATGGATGAGTCTTTGTGATCAATAGATCCCCCGGTTTATATGGTTTTTATAACTATTGTTTTATTAGTAGGTAGTATAAGTATGTTTTGAAAGAATTAACAACAAAAATTAATATATGGCAATGGCAATATCAATCAGCAACTCTAACAAATTTACCCCGCCTGCGCCCGGGGTAGAATTTGGCCCAGTGTTTTTTTTTTTTTTTTTTATTATTTATTTCAACAAATCAAGCTACAAAGTACACTTAACATGTTGAAGAGAATCAGAGAGGGCATAGCCCCATAGCAAGAATGCCTGATTCCCTTCATTAAAACTAATCAAAATAACTTAATGTTATTTGAAAACAAAGGATAAAATAGTCAATAAATTAACATAATGTTGTCGTATCAAAATATGGTAGGCCTAATGTAGTATACCGACATATAAAAACAATTTAACTAAAATATTCTTTTATTCTATTCTTGAAATTTTGAGCATATTTGATTTCTAGAGGAATAGTATTCCATAAAGTAACAGCACGGTTATAAAAATGATTTTGGTAGATAGATGTTCTAGCACGGGGAGGGTTTAAAATTAGGCCAGTATTATGTCGGTTAAACTGTCTTTCTGAATTGTTATTCTTTTAAATGGATTAAGGTCAGTAACACCGGTAATTAAGTTACCAACTTAAAAATCTAACATCAGTTTGTTTACAATAATTTTGTATTGATGGCAGTCCACATTTGTTTAAGCGCTCAGAGGCACTTTCAGAATAAAAAACATTTTTTTAAATAACTTTAGTTGCACGGTTTTGAATAACCTCAAGTTTATGCATGTTTAGCTGAGAAGTTGGGTGCCAAGCTGGTAGACCATACGTTAATATAGGGCGAATAAGAGATAGATATGCAGTTTTTAAAGATTTCGATTTACTTTTATATAAATTACGACTGACAAAACCTAAAAACTTGGAAGCTCTGTCTCTAACGTTGTCTGTGTGAAATTCCCAATTTCAAATCTGAAGATATAGTGAGACCGAGGAGTTTAATAGTTGTTTGCCTCACTAGAGCATTACGTAAAAGAATGTAATTAGAAGCAATGGGTGATTTGGACCTAGTTAAGACGTATGTACTGCGATTTGCTAGCATTAAGCTGCATACAGTTCAACAAGCACCAATTTTCAAGAGCAGATAGATCTGCTTGCAATGCATAAACATCCTCTAATCCTGAAATAGATCGAAATAATGTTGTATCATCAGCATACTGGTAAACTTGAGATGACACACATTGAGGAAGATCTAAAAAGAAGATTGTAAATAGGAGAGGCACAATTACAGACCCTTGTGGCACCCCTTATATCCTATTGTCGCCCAGCGTTTGACTGTATTCGCAGTGCAAATACGGTTGTGCGTGTGCGTGTGTGGGAGGGGGGGGGGGGAGGCGAGGTGATTTGATTAATAATGCTTGCGTGTGGATTAATCTAACTCTTAATGATGGTCTAATGCAAATTATTGAAAAGCTTTATACCTTTATGGATGTTGGGCATTTGGATGATATTTAAACTGTTTTAAGGTATTTATTTTCGGTAACGGAATTTCGACCCTTGGTAACGGAACTACCCCAGCGAATAATATATTTAAATAATGCTTGCATATGGTTAAATGTTACTCTTAACCCCTTAGCCTACCATTAATAAACCCTTGTTTTGTCTTAATACTATTTAAAATCAAAATTATTTAAAAAAATATAAAAATGATTTTCTCTCCACATAAATTTTATCCGATCTTATCCTACATTGACATTTTCAGCGTCTACACCATTCTTTCGCCCCCCCCCCCCCTCCCAGTATTTTGTGAATTTAGGCCCAAGTTCAATATTTTATTTACCAAAATGATAACATGGTCACATTTCATCTGACATTGACATATGCAACCGCCACCCACCCCACCCCCTCCTAAATTCACGATTATTGGTACTCGCCTCCCCCCCACATTTTTTCATTCTAAAAAAAATGAAAATTAAAAATTATTTCCCCCGCTGGTCATTTTAAGAGATCCTTTCCAACCTTGAAATCACCACCTTCTTACAGACTACACCCCCTTGCAAAATTACCCCCCCCCCCCCCACAAAAAAAAATACTTTACCTTTTAGATAATTTGTTTGGATTTTATCCGAATTGACATTTAGCATCCTACGACCCCCTACCAAAGTCATTACTACCCTCACCCTCTCCTTCCTCCCTCCTCCAATTTTTTGGTTTGGTTGAAATTCTCAAAAAATAAAAAAAAACTACCTTTCTTGGTCTTTTAGGTAATTTGATACGATCTTGACATTTTTCTCCCCACCCCCACCCCCCCTGGCCACTATTCCCCAGGAGCACTTCCCCCCATAAGTTTTATGAAAAAATAAAATCCCAGAATATTTTAATATCCCAAAAACTACACAATATATTTACTAGGAAAACGCTTAAGTCCCGCCGCGTTGTTGGATGAGCGTATATTGTGCATTGAGCTGCCATGTGTTATGCGGATTCTTTGTTGTTTTGTGAAAAAATCATTACTAACTTCAAGACTTTTTTAAAATTAAATTAAATTAAATAAAAAATAAACTTAAATTTAATTTTTTTAAATTACTAATTGTACTAATTTTAAAAAAAAGAAAAAATCAAAAAATCGCGATTTTTATAAGAAATAATTATTCGATTGCGCTCAAATTTCACACGAATATATCAATTCATTAAATTAAGGTTCTGTGAAAAAATTATTACAATACGATAAAGCATGTAGGTGTTATAAGTCAAAACATTGTTTTAAAAAAGAAAAAAAAAACACAAAATTTCTATTTTCATGAAAAATAATTTTTTGATTGCGCTCAAATTTCACACGGATATCTTAATTCATAAAATTAAGGTTCTGTGAAAAAATCATTAAAATCGAATAAAGCATGTAGGTGTTATAAGTAAAATAAACTTTTAAAAAATCGAAAAAAATCGTAAAATTGCGATTTTCATGAGAAATAATTTTTTGATTGCGCTCAAAAACGTGGTAGTTCTAAGTTCAGAGATTTCGAAGGCCTCCATAAAATTTCATCGCAAATGGAGTATCGGTTTAGCCGGAATCGTGCTGACAAACATACAAAAATACAGAAAAAAAAGAAAAAAAGAAAAAAAAAACATTCCGGATTTTTTTCTCCAGTGTAGTGAAATGGAATCTTCGCTTCGCTCGCTACGCTCATCCAAAAATTTGATTACCCTCCCAAGTCATTGTTTCACATGCCATCCACTTTTGAAATAGCAACACCCACTACACCCCCTGATGCCCGTTTGTCAGAAGTGGTAGTATGGCAAGTGGTTACTGATGGTCTAATGATAAAAAGGGTGATTACTAAACATGGGAGTCTGCTTTACCAACATTTAACACTGTTTCAAAGCAAAAGTGTTCAGTAATTCCTTTACCGTAATTTCGTTAAGAATTTTTAAACTATTTTTGATTCAACTCTTCTTTATTTTCAAAGTGCATGACTATGTTCCCAAGCCGTGTAGAATACTTATTTTGTCGTAATTCATATTTTTTGATTAATTTGGGACAAAACGAGTGGTCACACGATACACTTTCGTTAATATTGAGTAAACTTGAGAAAATGGGGTCAAAGTTCATCGAGTATAAATGTACCTAAGGGATTAAAAAACATTTTTTGTCCTTCTTCTTCTTATTACATAATTTGGGACAATACGAGTGGTCACACGATACTCTTTCGTTAATATTGAGTAAATTTTTGAAAATGGGGTTAAAGTCCATTGAGCGAAAATGTACCCAAGGCATGACAAAAACTTATTTTCGTCCTAATTCGTAATATTGGAATAATTTGGGACAAAACGAGTGGTCACACGATACACTTTCGTAATATTGAGGAAATTTATGAAAATTGGCCAAAGGGCGCATAATCTGAAAATATTTATATATATGGTGAAAATTTTAATTTTTAAAAGTAAATTTAGACCTTAATCTACAATACATACCAATTTGGCGTTCTAAATATTATATTTGAATACGGATTTATTTATTTTAGTTTTATCAACCCCTATTAGTACACCCCCTCTTTCTCCTATAAGCAAGTAACTTTTTTGAGGGCACCTAGAGCCATTTTCTAAGGGTGTTTTAGCCAAAATTCACGGCTTTATCACTAATCCCATGACTGATAGGCTAATTCTCTCAGCACAGTGAGTAAATTTGTGAAAAAAAGTCAAAGGGTGTAAAATCTGGTTAGATATACATATAAGGTAATATATATTTTTTTAACTAAATGTTGGACTTTTATCTACAGTATGTATTACTTTTGTAATCTTAGGATGAAAATTAGTTTGATTTTTGAATTATTGAATTTTCAAAACATGTCATTTTTTCACCCCCTTCTACCCCCTTAACCGGACGGATTTTGTCATGGCACCTCGAGGCAATTTTCTTAGAATATTGGTCTGAGTATACAATCCAAAATTCAGACCTCTACCACAAAACCCCTAATTGTTAGGCTAATCCGCCTAGCTAATGGTAGAGTATACAGTGTTGTAAAGTAATGAAGTAAAAGTAGGCCTAATTGAGTATAAGTAATTACTACTTAGTAACTTTTTGTGTAACTGAATTACTAATACTTAAATTGCTATTATTTAAGAGAAAGGACTACCGCAAATATTAAACCACGCAAAATAACCTTTTTTTAGTAATAACTCACATAACGCTACACAAAAACGAAAAAGTGGATAATAAATCCCATATGGTTTAGTTAGAACCTTTTTTTAAAAAAAACCTTTTACAAATATTGTAACCAGCAATGATTTTAATCAAGGATTAAATTAAATTAATGTATACCGTAATTAAAAACGCTACTGATTACAATATTCGAATAATTTTTCATGCAGGGTGTAATAGGGAACTAGCCTTGGTCTCAAATTCACGTTTTTCATTTTTTATTATTTATAGAACACAGTTAAATAAACTTCACAATTGAAAGATTTTTTTTTAAAAATCATCCGTGGTAACTACGGGGGTACAAAGTTATAGGGTTTTGAACCCCCGCGCAAACGCTCGTTGTTGGTTCAACTCATAGATATTAAACCCCTATTGTAGGCTAGATTAGCAGTGTCCAATACTTCCGCACAGGCGCGAGCGTAGCAAATTGAAGCGTCGAAAATCCAGTTCAAGATGGCGATTTGGCGTTTTAATTTATGCTTTTTTAAAGCAATAAAGTATTTTACTGGATTGTTTGATATGGTTTTAGCTTGTGTAGCATGGGAATGAACTAACAGAAACAATAAGAAGTTATTGCATAAGGGAATTTAGTAATCATTCTAGTATGCTCAGCTGTCAAACTGGCGGCCATCTTTAAAAATATTCGGTCTACAAATAGCTCCCATTTAATTAACATGCAAACTGGGATTTCAAGATGGCTTCTAATTGTCACGGAAGTGGACCACCGACTGCTAATCTAGCCTACAGTAGTTAAATATCAATGGTTCAACTACGTTACGTAGCTTGCAGCATGCTCTTCGTTGCAGTTTGTATTTATCAAGAATTAAATACTACAACAACAACAACAACAACAACAGTTCGACGAGCGGCCATGCGCGGCAGCGAAGCCTAGAGGCAATCCAGTGGACCGTGCTCATCAATAATCGGACTATTTTGACAATGACAACACGAACGATGACAAAGATGACGACCATGACTTAAGAACCCCGTGATTTTGACAGTATGTCTACCCGACCTTGACTAGAAAGCGATTTATTTCTCATTGGTGGGAAGAGCCCCGGTTATTTCTCTATGGGAAAGAAGTTGTAGGTTTATGGTCTGGCGTAGTCGTACACAGTCATTCAAGGCTGCACTAGGCTAGGCCCTACGCCCTAGGCTGTGTCTTTGCCCTAGGTTAGGTAAACCAATTCTATAAATTGTCCATTTGGATGCCCTAGACATAGCCTAGCCTAGGTAGGGCTAGGCCGAGGCATTTCCTGTATCCTTAGCCTAGTTTTTTAGGTTGATTATGATGATATCATTTATATCATTGATGTTTGGTAGGGCTTTAGATTTTATATTTAAATATGCGCCTAGACCTGGGCGTAGTGATAAGCCTACCTCGGCCCTTGGTCTTAAGGGCCTAGGTCTACCAAGAGGGCAAAGGCTACCACTGTAGAAACACCGGAGAAGATCATTTTATACACGTGCCAAAAGAACCAAACGACAAACAGGGCAAAAAGAATTGTTCAAAGCTGCAGCACGAGAATGTTTTGAGGAGGACGCCCCCTCTACAAATTCACTCTACTGTTGTGAAGAGATGGTTATATTTTATATTACTTATGCTTGCGCTTGCGTGTGACCAGTAGGAATCCAGAAACAACACGACTCAACACAAACGCCCATTTTCAGTTAAATCAAATTCACAACTATTGATGTTTGTGTCAGTGTGAAATTATTAATCATGGACGAACTCACAGAAGACGACGTTATTATCGAGTATGAAGTTTAGTCGACGTCTAGCGATGAGCTGTTAATTACGTATGTTAGGCAATATCCGCATCTCTATGATAATAGGCTACTGCAAATGGTTTCAAAGACGAAATGTCAAACGTAAAGTAGACGTGCAGTCATCTGATCACGAGCCTTCTAAAACTTTGCACAGCCTTGTAGTTTCTTTACACCACGCTTGCGTTATGACAATTGTGCACACATTTTCCCTTGTGTTGCGCTTACGTTGCGCTACGCTTATGCTATGCCAATTGTGCGCAGCACTTTAAGGTCTACTTGAGACACTACTAGGCAATTAGGGAGCAAGCAAAGCTAAATATTCTTCACTTTTCTGTTCTTTCCGCATGTGCGTGTATCAATTTTTCACCTGCTGATGAGGACTGCAGACTTCTTCGCCCCACAAGGACGAAACGTGTCATGAATGAAGTTAACTAGGAAAACGCTTAAGTCCCGTCGCGTTGTTGAGCGAGCACCGGTACGTGCAACACGACCCGAGTACGACATTCCCATAATGTTACATACCAATAAGTCTTTAAGGTCTTGACTGATTTAGCTGAAAATTTGTAAAATAGGAGAGAATGGATAAAATCCACCGCCATCTAGAGGACCTTGACATCATTTCTTTGAGAAAACTATTTTAACTCTTCGATAACAAATAATACACTGCTTCCTCGATAGTATTTTGATTACTTCTAGGTGGCAGTACATAGTGAGACTTTTCGTTGCCATGGTAACGTTACTTTTGTTAAAATGTAATTTCTATCTACACTACTTGAGGTCTTGACCGATTTAGCTGAAAATTTGTAAAATAAGAGAGAATGTTGTACCCTGCAAAATTTCATAACGATCGGAACATTTTTTTTTTTTTTTTTTTAATAACCAACGATCGGATTTTGTTCAAAAACTATACAGCAACCCGCCTAGGTGGTATGTAGATGTGTGCAAAATTTCAGGTCGATCAGAGAAACGGTGCGACCTGTACCGAAGCAGTAACAGAAAAAAAACAAAAAAAGAAACAAAAAAACAAAAAAAACAAAAAACAGACATTCGAGCCATAAGAGTCAAGTGGAGACGCTCGCTCAACAAACAACTTTAAATATTAGCTACAGTCGTCATGAGCCTGTGAAAAGTTTTGTCGTCCCCAACCCTCCAGGCAGGGCTTTATGCTCATTATTTTTTCCCAACCTGTCAAACCTTCTCCAATCTAATCTAAACTAGCCAGCAGGCCATTTCCACACTTTGAACAGAATGGTTTTGGTGACTGTGAATGTAAGGGGAGCGGTGATGATGATGATGATGATGATGGTGATGAATATGATGATGGTGATTGGTGATTGGTGATGATGATGATGATGATGATGATGATGATGATGATGATGATGATGATGGGGCTAGACCCCTAATAATAATGGTAAGCTTAGCTACTTTGCTGCTCCGATTACCGAGCTAATTATAATTTGTGTTCAGGCTATGGGTTCTTTTGTGGCGTTAAAGACCATGAATCTGATGTTACTCATGTCACATTGGTCGCATTCAAACCGGGGACATTTGGAATCGCATTTCAAGTGATGACAATTAATGTGAGTCCTGATAAGAGTGAAAAATCTTTGAGGGAAATCTTTTACTAAACAATTAACAATCAAAATTCTTGGAAACGTGGCTATTGTCGATTAAAGAAGATATAGCATACAAACGACAGACAAAGAGGGGCCCCGGTAATAAACAAACATAATCTTCATTTCAAGTGGATATTTTGGTGGTGTTGAAGGGAGTAGGGTTCTTGAAAAGTTGAACAACATTTATCGCAAGGAAGTGTCTCCCTTATCACATTGTGGAGCCTCCTGGTGAGGCATTTAGAACCGGAAGCACAACAGTCGCTTACCGCCCACTGCCACGTAAAAGATCGAACATTCGTACCGGCTTATGGAAAATAACATGTGGCGGTGACACTTGGTAGACTCTAAGTAGCAGTGGTATGAAGTGACTGCTGTGCATCCAGCCCTTAAGAAGCTTAGGATTTCTAAATAGATTACCACACAGTACCCTGGACCAGATGTTGCACAGGACAGGAGTTTCTAGAAGTCTTCTTGAACTTAATCTTAACTTGCTCCAGCTTCACACGACTCTTCATATGGTGATACAGACTTTAGCACAGCTCTTCCCGCACATGTAGCACAACAGTCACTTACCGCCCACTGCCACGTAAAAGATCGAACATTCGTACCGAC
The DNA here is from genome assembly GCA_024449915.1 of Sweltsa coloradensis. NCBI lineage: Eukaryota > Metazoa > Arthropoda > Insecta > Plecoptera > Chloroperlidae > Sweltsa > Sweltsa coloradensis. The sequence continues at coordinate 49,689 of JAMZAV010001087.1, forward strand.
TTATGGAAAATAACATGTGGCGGTGACACTTGGTAGACTCTAAGTAGCAGTGGTTTGTAAGTGACTGCTGTGCATCCGGCCCTTAAGAAGCTTAGGATTTCTAAATTTACTACACAGTACCCTAGACTAGATGTTGCACAGGGTAGGAGTTTCCAGAAGTCTTCTTGAACGTAATCTTATCTTGCTCCAGCTTCACACGACTCTTCATATGGTGATAGACTTTAGCACAGCTCTTCCCGCACATATAGCGCAACAGTGGCCTAAGACCAGCGTGAAGCTTCTTGTCATTTAACCCATGAGAATTTTAATAACCTTTGTCGCCCGCCAAACTCCGCTTTCCCATGAATTTCCATGACGAGTGTCGCCCGCTTGTTAAACAGGCATAGAAGGACTAACTAGGAAAACGCTAAAGTCCCGTCGCGTTGTTGAGCGAGCACCGGTACGTGCAACAACGACCCAAGTACGACATTCCCATAATGTTACATACCAATAAGTCTTTAAGGTCTTGACCGATTTAGCTGAAAATTTGTAAAATAGGAGAGAATGTTGTACTTATTGACCCTGAAAAATTTCATAACGATCAGAACATTTTTATTTTTTTATTTTTTTATTTTATTTTTTATTTTTTAGTGACCAGAATTCTTGTGCGACTTTTTGTTGCCATGGTAACATTACTTTTGTTAAAATGTAATTTCTATCTACACTACTTATCGGATCAAAATAAAATTAACATATTCGTGACCGGACGGACATTCTAAACGATTTGGCTACCTCAGGTTTTGTCGCCGTTTAGTTTAAAAAAAAAACTTTAGATTAACTTTAATGTAACTTTATAACTTTTTGAACGATTTTGCCACAAAACTAATGGCATTCAATCGGGAACGAAACTTGCGGATGGTCAAAATTTCAACTCGATCCGAGCCTCCGTTCGACCGCTATCATGAGCCAAAAAAGCTGAGCGACTTTCCGTTGCCATGGTAACGGGACTTTGTTATAATGTAATTTCCATCTACACTACTTATCGGATCAAAATAAAAATAACATATTCGTGATCGGAAACGGACTTCTAAATGATTTGGCCACCTCAGATTTTGTCGCCGTTTAGTTTGAAAAAAAAAAACTTTCGATTAACTTTAATGTAACTTTTTAACTTTTTGAACGATTTTGCCACAAAACTATACAGCAACCCGCCTAGGTGGTATGTACATGTGTGCAAAATTTCAGGTCGATCAGAGAAACGGTGCGACCTGTACCGAAGCAGTAACAGAAAAAAAAAAAAAAACAGACATTCGAGCCATAAGAGTCAAGTGGAGACGCTCGCTACGCTCGCTCTATAAATTAACTAGGAAAACGCTCAGTTGGACGCGTTGTTGAGCGAGCACCGGTACGTGCAACATGACCCGAGTACGACATTCCCATAAGGCCCACCACACAGTGTAGGTCTACCTGGATATTGACATTATTTGTACACTTTACTATTCCAACATCTTTGCATTGTACTAATTCACGTCATGCCTTCTAAAGTGTATCTTTGTATCTTCACTGCCTCCTTCATTTTTTAACATCATTTTTTGAATTATGATTAGCAATAAGTCTTTAAGGTCTTGACCGATTTAGCTGAAAATTTGGAAAATAGGAGAGAATGTTGTACTTATTGACCCTGCAAAATTTCATAACGATCGGTACATTTTCATTATTTTATTTTTTTATTTTATTTTTTATTTTTTATAACCAATGATCGGATTTTGTTCAAAAACTATACAGCTACCCGCCTAGGTGTTATGTACATGTGTGCAAAATTTCAGGTCGATCAGAGAAACGGTGCGACCTGTATAGAAGCAGTAACAGAAAAAAAAACAAAAACAGACATTCGAGCCATAAGAGTCAAGTGGAGACGCTCGCTACGCTCGCTCAATAATATGAAAATATTGTTATAGGCCTAACAATATTATGTTCACATATGTTCGCAAAAACCTGAAAATAAATAAATATATATATAGTAGCCTATATGTTTTTGGAGATTTTTGAGGCCGATATATCTACCAAATTTCAACATTCTTTAAAAAATTTTCAAAAAAATGTTTTGCCGCCATCTTGTAAAATAGCCCCTATTGGTGGGGACAATACTGAGATAGCCCTATATTCAAATCATTTTCCAGTTACATTCCTAATATCATGTGCCAAATGTTATATGTCTTATCATGAAATGCACAATCAGCATCACTTATCTGCATGACTAATAATGTCATTTTCTATAAATAATTCCACTATGTTCCCATGATGATCAAATTTATATCATTTAATTGGTAACTTCATGGAGAATCCAAATATTACTTCAGATTTATTACAGCTGTAATAAAAGTATAGACAATGTATGAAAACCAAGAGCGTGTACTATATATATGCATAGGCCTATATGCCCAAAAGAAGATGGCGTCGTAAAAACTTTAGGCCGGAACAACAGATGTCTACCCAAGATTGTTTCTGTCCTTAAGGTATACCCTAACAGGATCATGATAAAATCCATCCAGGTCGAAATTCCTACGGGTCTTATGGCTAGGGACTGCACGAGGGATGTGCAAATCACAGGATATTTAATGAGAATCATTACACGGACACGCACATGTTTAGTTTTGTAATTATTTGAGGTTTAAAATCCCATTAAATACAAATTCTGTTATAATCATCAGGCTAAAGACTCAAAGAGGGAATTGTGACCTACAAGGGCCTTCTCGCCAAGTGGCGAGAAAAATACATAAAAATAAAAAATAACAAATAGTATAGGCCTAGCCATCTTGTTGCCAATAGATTAGATTAGATTTATTTTGCCGCTGTTCAATTACATTTTAGATGGTGCAACAAGTACAACCATTGTAACATTAGCATGAATGAATGTTGACACACATTCTTGATTTTTTTTAAACGATTGGATTGATATTGTACACTTGAGATTAGTGTTGGAAAGGTTGAAACTTTCAAATTGAAACTTTCAAGGCGTCACTTGAAACTTTTGAAAAAACTTGAAAGATTGATATTTTTGGATGAGCGTAGCGAGTGAAGCGAAGACTTCAATTTCACTGGCCCCTCAAAAAATTTAGCTCCAATGTTTTTTTGTTTGTTTTTCTGTCCGTTTTTGTTCGCACGATTCCGGGCAAACGGCATATGCGATCTTGATGAAAATTGAAGGGGACCTTCGAAATCTCTGAACTTAGACCTGCCACGTTTTTGGGTACATTCGAAGAATTATTTCTCATGAATATCGTACTTTTACGATTTTTTTCAATTTGTAATGCGATATTTTCTTGATATTTGGTCCGCGGCCGGGCAAACGGCTACTGCGATCTTGATGAAACTAAAGAATCATAAAATCGAATTGAATCACTAAAGTTAGATATAATATGATTTTGGGGGCAATCGAATAAATATTTGTAATGAATATCGTACTTTTACTATTTTCCCCAATTTTAAATGCAATATTTTCGTGATATTTGGTCCGTGTCCGGGCAAACGGCTACTCCGATCTTGATGAAACTTTGTGGGAACGTTTGAAATCACTAAAGTTAGATATGATATGATTCTGGAGGCAATCGAATAAATATTTCTAATGAATATCGTACAATTTGCGTGCAGCTTCGATATGACCTCGCCGCCCCGCACCTTTTGACTGCTACATGCACGCACACAGCAGTGAGCCTCGCCTTGCTGTCGGTCTGTTCATTGCGAGCAGTTTAAAAGTGGTCCTACGCAAACTAAAAACTTACATAAAAGCTCATCCATCAACGCGGCGGGACTTTAGCGTTTTCCTAGTGTAACTCCCATGATAGTAGATATTTACTTTTAAATTTGAAGGTTATTTAAGGAATATTTGTACGTTATTTTACCCCTTTTAGTTGTTGTTTTGACTAGTGTTGGTAGGCTCAACTAGTACAGGCATAGTCTGGATGGAGAAAAAGAAGAAGGTTAGTACTATCCACTAAACCAGCATGGTTAACCCTTTCCAGTACGGTTATTTTCCATTTATTTTACCTGGGAATACCTATTTAATTTCCAAGCGGTCAAAAGTAAAGCGAAACCATATACACTTGTGCTTGTAGCTTTGAAAGTTATCAACCAATTAACTTAAAATATTCAGGATAGGTGTACAATAAGAAGTTATCAATTTAAAAAATATAACATGTCTGTATAATTATTATCGCGAATCCAATCCCAGCCATTATTACGCCTAGGCCTACGCCTACAACGGCGCCTCATGATTAGAAACTCCTGAATCACTTGAATCAAAATCATCACTGTCAGAATCTCTCATTTCACTTGATCTAGAACTATTATTAGAAAAAGAACATTATCATCGTTGTCAGAATCGCTGTAGTCACTCTCAAAAAGAATATTGTTAATAACATCACAGTCAACTTCGGTCGCTTAGCAGCCATGACGGAAAGATTGACGGCCGGTGTTTACAAAATAAACTCGGATGTTTTTCGTCGATGTATCAATGCGCGTTTCACGCCGGTAATGCAGTCGCCTCGATATCTACCGCGGAACCTTCTGCTATCTAGCGGTAAGATTTGAACTCGATAGGACTGCTGGTACCGGAGATATGGCGGGTTATTTGAACTCGCGCACCAACGACGTCCCCGGGACGTCGTTGTACGGAGCGTCACGGCGATCTATCACGTCCCAGAGGCGTTGTTGTACTGGAAAGGGTTAAGAAATTTAAATGCAGTGCAAAAATGTCTTACCACATTAAATGGAAATGGGACCAACAAAGACAAAAAAGTTTGCAAGTACATATAGGCCTTATTGCAATTGGACTACAGTCAACAATTCAATAATCTTTTGAATTACTAATAATGTTAATTACCCAATTATTCAATTATTGTGAAAAATCAAAGTTTCACAAAATTTGAGAATTTCACAAAATTTCAATGAAAGTTTCAAAATCTTAAATTTCATGAAATTTTCCAACACTACTTGAGATGTCCGTAAAGTAAGTCGTAGTTAGTAAAAAGTGGGTTCACGCGGTCAATTTCGACCTATAACTGACTGTTCCATCCATTGACATTGTTGTATTTTTATTGAAGTTGCATTTGTATTGTTGTGAAGTTTCTTCTGAATTGAAATTGAATAGGGCCTACAAGTAAAATTATAAGTGTCTGCAATTATTTTTCTAACATTTAATTTGGTTTTAGTATAAGTCAATGTGCGGCATTAGAAATGAAGCGTCGGCCATCTTTGAAGCGTCGTGATGTATTGTTAGCAGTGAACTTTTTCCTCAATTATACAACAATACAATTGCTCCGTCATATGTAGAACTAAATTGTAATGGGTTAGCCCTTGCCCTCCAAGTTGAGCCCATTTTAGTCTTTTCGCCGTCGAGATGAACGACTATCAGTCTCCAAGTTTTCTTGTGTGTTTGTCTTTGGTGTTATGCATATTGCATAATAGCAGGAAAACAAGACTATTTTCTCATTCGTTGAAAAAAGTGTTGTTCCATCTACAGCTACGAGTTTGAGCCCAGGCCGAGATCTAGGCCTAGATCAAAGTGAGGTTACGGGACTCTTGACTGTGTAACGTTATATTGAGTTTGGCGATGCCTTGAACAAATAGACCTAAGTGTTCTGGCTACTAGAAAATTTGTCTGGCTACTAACATTGTGGTAAAGGTTTGGAAGCCTGATTGTGACCAGAAGGTTGAACAATCGGAGCGGCGATTGAAGCTGCCCAGCAAGTGGCCTACACTGCCGGAGCAATGCGTTGTGCTTCAGACTTCATGTCATACCTGTGTTGTTGATCTTGCAGTGGACACATTTTTCCCAAAATAAAGCAATTAATGTCATGACTGGAAATATTTTATCAGGTTCTGCACGACGATCGGTTGAAGAAGAAAAATAGCTTGGGTGTTTTTTTGTTGTATATTTTGTCCGGTTGTTCGCTTTCTGCCGGGCAAACAGTTGATGCGATCTTGATGAAACTTTGAGAGGGCCTTCGAAATCTCTTAACTTAGACCTGTTACGTTTTTGGGTACAATAAAAAAAATCTGATGGTGAGTATCTTACTATCCACCGAGCAAACGGCTGAGTTCAATATCAACGAAATATTACTGGAAGGATCAAAATTACTGAACTAAGATATGGTACGATTTTGAGTAAAATCGGAGAAATAATTGGATGAGCGTAGCGAGCGAAGCGAAGATTCCATTTCACTACACTGGAGAAAAAAATCCGGAATGGTTTTTTTTTTTTTTTTTTCTTTCTTTCTGTATTTTTGTGTGTTTGTTAACACGATTCCGGCTAAACCGATACTCCGATTGCAATGAAATTTTATGGAGACCTTCGAAATCTCTGAACTTAGAACTGCCACGTTTTTGAGCGCAATCGGGAAATTTTTTCACATAAAAAACGCAATTTTACGATTTTTTTCGATTTTTAAAAAATTTCTTCGACTTATAACACCTACATGCTTTATCCGATTGTAATGATTTTTTCACAGAACCTTAATTTTATGAATTAAGATATTCGTGTGAAATTTGAGCGTAATCAAAAAATTATTTCTCATGAAAATCAAAATTTATGTTTTTTTTCTTTTTAAAAACAATTCTTTGACTTATAACACCTACATGCTTTATCCTATTGTAATGATTTTTTTACAGAACCTTAATTTCATGAATTAATATATTCGTGTTAAATTTGAGCGCAATCGAATAATTATTTCTTATGCAAATTGCAATTTTTCGATTTTTTTCTTTTAAAAAATTACGATTAATTAAAACAATTGAGTTAATTTTTTATTTTATTTAATTTAATTATAAAAATTAAGTTAATTTTTTATATAATTTAATTTAATTAAAAAAAATCTTCGACTTAGTAATGATTTTTTCACAGAACAACAAAAAATCCGCGTAACACATGGCATCTCAATGCACCATATACGCTCATCCAACAACGCGGCGGGACTTAAGCGTTTTCCTAGTTTGTAAAAATCATACTTTTGGGTCAACAGAGATTGATATGACCTCCACCTCTCAGCAGCTGTGGCATGTGTCGGCTCTGTCTGTTGAAGGCAGAATGACGACACCAAACCGTAATACAATGGCAGAAATAGTCACGCTCATCCATCAACGCGATAGGAATAAGCGATCGCAAAGAGGCCTAGTAGGAAAACATTCATAGCTTCCTACCTTTCTCTCTTGCAGAAGTTGGCTCACGTGTCACCAAAGGGTCTTGCTGCTCTAGTTCGAAGTCCAGCGTTTGCTCGCAGTCCCAATCTTCGTTCACCGTCGCGTCGTCGCCTGCCAGAACTTCTTCCTTCTTCTCCACCTTCATAACGCGGAGAGTTCCCGGAACCTTCTCTTCAGTCTTAATCTTGCGGAATTTTGACAAACGCTCTGTAAAATTTAATCACCAGCAGTTAGTGAACAGTACTCGCACCAATAAAACATTTCAATTGTACATAATTTATCTAGAAATAAAATAATTCTTCTGAACACTTATTACTAGGTAGGCCTATGGACTTCATTATGTCTCATTAGTTCAATCAATAATTCATTAATTTGGTTTGGTTTTTACAACAATAAACAAAACAGGCCTACTGCTCTGCCTTGACAAGTCTACATGCTGTTCAGTATGGGTAATAATGAGTTTAGGGGTCAATCATTACTAAAATAATAATTTTTTTCCCGTCGTGAAAATATACCTAATCGAGGTCAATGACAGAAACACAAAAATCCCATGCCTAAGCCTACTTTATTAAGCGAGCGAAGCGAGCGTTTCCATTTGACTCTGCCGGAAAAATTAGTCACTGGTTTTGTTTTTTTTGTTTTTTTGTTTGTTTGTTTGTTTGTTTGTTTGTTTTTTTGTTTGTATGTCTCGCCATAACGTTCGAACGGAGGCTCGGATCGAGTTGAAATTTTGACCATCCGCAAGCTTCGTTCTCGATTGAATGCCATTAGTTTTGTGGCAAAATCGTTCAAAAAGTTAAAAAGTTACATTAAAGTTAATCGAAAGTTTTTTTCTAAAACTTAACGGGGACAAAATCTGAGATAGCCAAATCATTTAGAATGTCCGTCCGGTCACGAATATGTTAATTTTATTTTGATCCGATAAGTACTGTAGATTGAAATTACATTATAACAAAAGTAACGTTGCCATGGCAACGAAAAGACGCGCGAAGTTTCTAATGCACTGCCACCTAGAAGTAATCAAAATACTTTCGAGGAAGCAGTCTATTATTTGTCAACAAAGAGTTTAAATAGTTTTCCCAAGGAGTCAAGGTCCTCTAGATGGCGGTGGATTTTATTCACAAAGTAAAGGTTTACACACGGGTTTACCCAAATACCTTGGCAATAATAAATAATATTGGAAACATGGCCCTGTGGACAGCGAACGTCGCAAATTTTAAAATTTAAAAAAATGTGCAATGTGGGTCTAGCTATAGCACGTGCTCGCTTATCAACGCGTCCAACTGAGCGTTTCCCTAGTAACAAGCAAATTTACAAGTTACTACCTGAAAAATTAGTAAAAAAAAGCAACAGGTAGGGTGGTAGGTTACTAGTCAGTCCTGAGCCTAGCCCTACCCCTTGCCACCTACAGAGGTAGGCCTACACTAATACTATATTCCAGTGGCGAAGCGTTGGGGTAGGCATTGAGACAGAGTCTACCCTACTAATAAGAAAAATAATATTCGAAACACGGCGGAGAGAAGTGAGAAATGGTTTTCAAACGTACGCGGGCAAAGCAACGAATGAACGCGTTGCCATTCTGCGCAGACGTGGCTGTTTCCATGCAATTGCACTATTTCTTGAGTCAACTAGGATTCTGTCTCCAAGCCTTCCCCTATCACACTACAACTCTATGGTGCAATGCTTGTCCACCCCCCTCCACTTCCCCTCCTTCTTTGCAAGTAGCATAGGCTATTGTGACATGTCTCGTCGCGCTTCAGCTCGTGTTTCGGCTGCATTTTCGATTGTTGTGCGTATGGATACTATTATACACTTGTTTGGTAGTGCTTGAATAAGTGTTACAGCCTTACAGCTTGAGTAGGGGCCTAATTGTTTTGTTATATTTTATATATTATTCTGATTGTGACATGGTTACAAAATTGCAAAAATATAACAGGGAGGATCAACTTAAAATGAAGTTTCCGCTGTATAAAAACAATGGTATTACGGTATTGCTTTCAGACTTATACTTTTTCTATAACGCACCAAACGCATTCTAAAACCTTGATTTTCAAAATTTTTGATGTTGAGGAGCTCCGCCTCCCAACCCCCCGTGCTTGGTTCCTTTCCCACAAAAATACATGTAGGGGTGCCTACCCAAAAGACACATGATTTGTATCTGTGTCTACCCTGTAAAATATTCACGCTTTGCCACTGCTAATATATATTCCAACAAAATATCTGGGATTACTAATATAGGCCTAGCCTATTCATGAAGCTCAGACCAACGTACCTTCCAGTGAGAACGCGAGGGGATCTTGATCTGCGTCTTGTTGGTATGGATGTTGCTCATCGTCGCACGGCTCTTGCTTGACGTCAACACGCTCGCTCCGGCCTGGGTACCGGTCGCAGTCATCCAGTCTGACTAGCTCCAGTTTGACGGGTTTCAGGACATCAAGGCTCGACTTGTCTGGTCCATGAGTGTGCGAATCTACGGTGGCTACAAACAATACAGACAAGATGTACAAAAAGTTACGTACTTTTAAGTTAGGCTAAGCGTTAGTGTTAGTAAGCGTTAGAAACCCCAAAAAATAAGGGATTTTATTTTCTGTTTTTTAGCACTAGGAAGCTTCGCAAACGCTTTTTCAGTGCGCGTTATTGGATGAGCGTAATTGGTGCATTGAGCTGCCATGTGTTTTGCGGATTTTCTGTTGTTTGTGAAAAATCATTTGGCCCTACTAAGTTAAAGTTTTTTTTAAAAATTAATTTAAATTAAATAAAAAATAAACTTTAATTTCTAATTTTTTTACTTAATTGTAATTTTAAAAAAGAAAAACTTTGTCAAATTGCAATTTTCATAAGAAATAATTATTCGATTGCGCCCAAATTTCACATGAATATATTAATTCATAAAATAAAGGTTCTGTGAAAAAATCATTACAATAAGATAGCATGTAGGTGTTACAAATCAAAGAATTGTTTTAAAAAAGAAAAAACCCATAAAATTTCGATTTTCATAAGAAATAATTTTTCGATTGCGCTCAAATTTTACACGAATATCTTAATTCATAAAATTATGGTTCTGTGAAAAAATCATTAAAATCGAACCCTAGGTGTTACAAGTCAAAGAAATAAAAAAAAAAAAAAAATCGTAAAATTGCGATTTTCATGAGAAATAATTTTTCAATTGCGCTCAAATACGTGGCAGTTCTAAGTTCAGAGATTTCGAAGGTCCCCAGAAAATTTCATTGCAATTGGAGTATCGGTTTAGCCAAAATCGAGTAAACAAACAGCAAAAAAAAAACAGGAAAAGGAAAAAAAAAACATTCCGGATTTTTTTCTTCAGTGACCAGTGTAGTGAAATGGAATCTTCGCTTCGCTCACTACGCTCATCCAATTAGGCATTTAGGCCTAGGTCTAGTCATGATTACAAAAATAATGTTAGCATCATCATTAACAAATAGGGATAGGCCTACCGGTACCATTTGATAATTATTGATGTATTGACAGAGGTGATTATTTCCCAAAAGAAATAAAAAATCAATTACATAAGTCTAGACTCGAATCAATTATTGATCGTATACCAATAATTGAACGACTCACCCCCTGTGATCACATCTTTGCAATAGATGTAGTAGTATTTTTATTTAGCAAATTTTATTATTTTTATTATTTTCATTGCAGAATCGGGCTACAAAATTTATTCAGAAAGGTCGTTATGATGGGGCAGAAGACAGGCTACACAAAAGTCGTATGGATAGCATTGGAAATCTACTTAAACAAATAGACGTAATACTTTTTCAAAAATCTTTAAGGGGGCTAGTTGACATCAATCCATTTCACCGCGTTCAACTGTCTTACAGATCTGTTTTCCGAAAACACTTTCTTTATGTAACTCCTCCCCGCACGTACGGCAGCATACCAAATGGGCTATTTTAATCGGGCTGTAAAGCTCTGGAACTCTCTGCCACCTCATTTCAAGTCAAACTGTAACACTAATCAATTTCATAAGTGGGTCAAAACAATTTTTAGTAAGCCTGAACCAATCAATGAATCTGCATGTAAATCAGAGTATTGTCCGCCTAAAAAAACATCGAACTATGATAGTTTAATCTCGCTTCTCTCTTAATTGGTCATTTTTTTACGTGTTGTTTCAACAGTTTGTTAGTACTATTTTGTTTTCACTGAAAATGCTCTCATTAATAACATCAAAGACAATAATTTAACAAATCTTGTATCAACTTGCATCTATTAAATGTATTTCAACTTATATTCTAGCACTCTCAGTGTTGTTTTAATTGTACAATTTGGTAAATCAAAGTTATAAAATAGTCAATACGAGGAATATAATACATACAATATCACGTTAAAAAATGTATAATAATAAAAATGATATCATAATAACATATACATGTAATTCAAAGTATTTTTAGTTAATAATTAGTTGTAATACGTATTTGTGTATTTTCTAATATCTATCTATAATAATTATAGCTTATCTATGGACGGGTCCTGTGTTGTGTTGATATCATCATGTATGGTATAGTTGTTATGCATGATGGTGAATATGGGATGTAAGACTGGTCTATAGATAGACTATAATATAGTGTCGTGTTTTGTGGCAAAGATGTACAGTTATAATAGTTATAATTTTTTTTTTTTCTTGTGCAAAGTTGGCCTCTTCAGCCATTCTTCTGTCTTGCTATCCAATATAAGACTGCCTCCTTTTCTATCCTGCTCAGGTCATCGGGCAGGGAGTCAATGTCATTCTTGAGGGCGGCGCATCTGAAGAGATGCGCTCTGTCTTGATCTTCTAAATTACAAAGTTTGCAGGTGGCCGGTTCGTTGGTAATGTTGAAGCGGTGCAGGTGGTGCTGCAAGACGTCGTGACCGGTTACAAGCCGGAAATGGGCGGTGGCCGTCTTCCTCGACCAGTCTTTGTCTGGCCCTTTTTTGATCTCGGTCCACCAGTTCTTTAGTCGTGAAGTCTCTTCTGTGGTGTTTTCAGAAGATTCTTTTTGTGGTTGACTTGATCTTAGTTTTGACATTTTGGTAGGAGAGGAGGAGGCTGGTGGTTGCGGTGCTTTTGTGGCACTTTTGGCCAAGAAGTCTGCCTTTTCATTTCCCATGATCTTGCAGTGGCTGGGGATCCATTGAGTCTCTAATAGTTTGTTTTGCTGTCGGATGCCGACAAGGGAGTTTTTGAAAAGCAGCGATTTAGGATGGAGGTCCGATGCTTGAGTGACAAAGTGCATGGCTGAGACGATGTCGCGAAGGATCACAAATTTTGTCTTGTTGAGGGGGAAGGCGGGGTCTCGGCGATTTTTTTCGGCCGCCCTGGCAATGGCTGCGACCTCAGCGTCGAAGTATGTTTCGCCAGCTCCCATTGGAGTGGCTTCTTCAAAGAACATGCAGTGAATGCTTAACCTGTTCTGTTTGTAGCCGAGTCATAGGAGCCGTCTGTGAAGATGTGCACCCACTCTTGAAGAGGAAAGTGCTTCTTCAGGTGCTTCTCGGCAAGCTCTTTCAGTTCTTTATGGTCATGGTCATCTTTCTTCTTGATGCCGTCAATTTTGGTCCCCGGGGCAAGCTGATTGGACTTGTCCGGCAGAAGCTCTGGGAGTGGTACGTCAAGTGGTGCACGTGGTGCTTCTAGGAGGATAGGACAGTTTTTACTCTTCAGTTGGTGGACTGTTTCAGCAAAGTTAGTGGTGCGCCTTGACTTTTGAGGTTGGGTAGTTGAGCCATTTGTCGGGGTTTAGGCGCGCCAGTTTTTCGTGCAGTTGGACAGCGCGCTGCTCTCTTCTTAGCTGTAGAGGCTCAATTTGGCTGAACCACTCCATGGCGATAATTGGGGTGGTTTTCACTGCTCCCGTTATGAGGCGAAGGGCTCGATTTTGGACTCTGTCGACATGGCTGGCGTGCGTTGCGGCGGCGGCAGGAAAGACTTCGGTGCCATACTCAATGGTTGGTCTGATGTACGTTTTGTAGGTCAGCGCGCAGAGTGTCTAGTTTTGCGCCCCAGGACACACCGGCTACCCTTTGAAGGAGTCGTAGTCGTTTTTGGCCCTTCTCTGCAGCCTTTTCAAAGTGGATCTTGCCGGTCATTTTTTTTGTCGAGTCACGCCAAGGTACTTCATCTATCTGTCTGTTTAATCTGTTCACCATCAAGAGTGATGTTGAACTTGAAGGGATTGTGACTCATCGTGAAGTAGGTGCAGATGGTTTTGCTGCAGTTTATCTTAAAGCCGTGCACTTTGATCCAGCCTGCAGCTATCGTCATGGCGAGGCCCATTATTTGCTCCAGTCCAACCGGACATTTTCCTGTGAAGAAGATGACAAAGTCGTCTGCAAAACTTTGACGACAAGGCCAGGTATTCGATTCAATAGTTTGATGAGTCCATTGATTGCAATTTTGAAGACGGTCGGCGCTGTGATTGTACCTTGAGCAACTCCGGCTCGCGTCTTACGTGTTTTGCTATGGGCACCTTTGTGGACCACCTTGATACGCCTCTTGTTAATGAAGTCGTGGAGCCATCTGACAATGTTGTTTGGTACTTCATCTTTGATCATCTGCTTGACTGCCCATGACCGGTCGGTGGAGGCGAAAGCTCCAGAAAGGTCGATGGAGACAGCCAGTGTGCTTTCACCTTTGCTGAAACCCTCTTTGACTGTCTGCGCAAAGTAGGCGACTTGGTCTGTGGTGCCTCGGTGTTGTCGAAAATTGACCTGCCTGGTCTTCGGCGATGATGTAGTTGCTTTCGAGGTAATTATCCAAGCGTGCATTGACTATTTTCTCAGCCGTCTTTGCAAGGGCGCTTGTGAGGGCAATTGGACGATAGCTGGCAGGGTCAGAGGCGTCTTTCTCAGGCTTCAGAATTGGCGTGATGAAGGCAATTTTCCAGCTTGATGGGACTTCACTGGTCCAGGAACTGTTTATGAGGTCGAGGACAAGTTTCCGTGCCTTAGGTCCCAGTAGTTAGTGTGTCATGTAAATTATAGTCTAGAAACTAGAAAGTACTATTAAGAATTAATTGTAAATCTAGCTATACAATGGTGGTAGGGCACATTTGTGTAATGGGGCTCTGCCCTTTTCCCTTCCACCATCAAATTGTGATATATGTCTGTATTTGGCTATTTGAAAATAAAAAATAATAATAATAATAATAATAACTAGGAAACGCTCAGTTGGACGCGTTGATAAGCGAGCACGTGCTATAGCTAGACCCACATTGTACATTTTTTTAAATTTTAAAGTTTACGACGTTCGCGTTTCCAATATTATTTATAATTGCCAAGGTATTTGGGTAAACCCGTGTGTAAACCTTTACTTTGTGGATAAAATCCACCGCCATCTAGAGGACCTTGACTCCTTGGGAAAACTATTTAAACTCTTTGGTGACAAATAATAGACTGCTTTCTCGAAAGTATTTTGATTACTTCTAGGTGGCAGTGCATTAGAACCTTCGCGCGTCTTTTCGTTGCCATGGCAACGTTACTTTTGTTGTTAAGCGAGCGAAGCGAGCGTTTCCATTTGACTCTGCCGGAAAAATTAGTCACTGGTTTTGTTTTTTTTTTGTTTTTGTTTGTTTTTTGTTTTTTGTTTTTTTGTTTGTATGTCTCGCGATAACGTTCGAACGGAGGCTCGGATAGAGTTGAAATTTTCACCATCCGCAAGCTTTGTTCTCGATTGAATGCCATTAGTTTTGTGGCAAAATCGTTCAAAAAGTTAAAAAGTTACATTAAAGTTAATCGAAAGTTTTTTTTCAAACTAACCGGCGACAAAATCTGAGATAGCCAAATCATTTAGAATGTCCGTCCGGTCACGAATATGTTAATTTTAGTTTGATCCGATAAGTAGTGTAGATGGAAATTACATTATAACAAAAGTAACGTTGCCATGGCAACGAAAAGACGCGCGAAGTTTCTAATGCACTGCCACCTAGAAGTAATCAAAATACTTTCGAGGAAGTAGTCTATTATTTGTCAACAAAGAGTTTAAATAGTTTTCCCAAGGAGTCAAGATCCTCTAGATGGCGGTGGATTTTAAAGTAAAGATTTAAACACGGGTTTACCCAAATACCTTGGCAATAATAAATAATACTGGAAACGCGAATGTCGTAAATTTTTAAATTTAAAAAAATGTGCAATGTGGGTCTAGCTATAGCACGTGCTCGCTTATCAACGCGTCCAACTGAGCGTTTCCTAGTTATGTAATTGCCATCTACACTACTTATCGGATCAAAATAAAATTAACATATTCGTGACCGGACGGACATTCTAAATGATTTGGCCATCTCAGATTTTGTCGCCAGTTAGTTTGAAAAAAAACTTTTGATTAACTTTAATGTAACTTTTTAACTTTTTGAACGATTTTGCCACAAAACTAATGGCATTCAATCGAGAACGAAGCTTGCGGATGGTCAAAATTTCAAGTCGATCCGAGCCTCTGTTCGAACGTTATGGCGAGACATACAAACAAACAAACAAAAAAACAACAAAACCAGTGACTAATTTTTCCGGCAGAGTCAAATGGAAACGCTCGCTTAATTGTTTTTTTTTTTTTTTTTTTTGTTTGTATGTCTCGCCATAACGTTCGAACGGAGGCTCGGATCGAGTTGAAATTTTGACCATCCGCAAGCTTCGTTCTCGATTGAATGCCATTAGTTTTGTGGCAAAATCGTTCAAAAAGTTAAAAAGTTACATTAAAGTTAATCGAAAGTTTTTTTCTAAAACTTAACGGGGACAAAATCTGAGATAGCCAAATCATTTAGAATGTCCGTCCGGTCACGAATATGTTAATTTTATTTTGATCCGATAAGTAGTGTAGATGGAAATTACATTATAACAAAAGTAACGTTGCCATGGCAACGAAAAGACGCGCAAAGTTTCTAATGCACTGCCACCTAGAAGTAATCAAAATACTTTCGAGGAAGCAGTCTATTATTTGTCAACAAAGAGTTTAAATAGTTTTCCCAAGGAGTCAAGGTCCTCTAGATGGCGGTGGATTTTATTCACAAAGTAAAGGTTTACACACGGGTTTACCCAAATACCTTGGCAATAATAAATAATATTGGAAACATGGCCCTGTGGACAGCGAACGTCGCAAATTTTAAAATTTAAAAAAATGTGCAATGTGGGTCTAGCTATAGCACGTGCTCGCTTATCAACGCGTCCAACTGAGCGTTTCCTAGTAATAAGTCCACATTACCAAAGGTGGCAAAGGCATATAGCTAGAGGCATGAAAATTTAGCGTTTTACGTTATTGATGCTAAATCAGTGAGTATAAATTCTTAAAAACTCTACAAAATGCTAAATTTTTTCTAACGTTTAAAGTGACTACATTGAATTGAAATGTTCCTATAAAGCATAATTTGAATTCATTCCCCATTAAAAATACATACAAGAAACTCCCCACATTTGAGGTTTTGGTGGATAGAAGAAAATTAATGCTACAAAATGCTAAATTTTGAAAAATTAATGCTAAATATTCAGAATATAAATGCTATTTTTTCATAGCTCTACATATAGCGCATAGTACAAAATAATAAGAGGAGTTGCTGAGACTAGCAAGGAGACGAGTTTAACGCTCAAACATTGATAAAGAATCAACCTACGAGACCCAGTGGCCTACGCATACTCGTCAATTAATTCATTGTGTTTTAATTGAAAAATCATGAAATCTTCATAATTATGCATGATGTATGAAATCTTCATAATTTACTCAATTTTCACAAACTTTGCGAATTTATTACAAGTTAACAGGTTTTGTAACACAAATTTTCATACTGGATCTCACCGTTTAAATCAATGTGAACACGCAGGAAATTTAGTTGCATTGTAAGATAAATGGTAGGCTAGGATAACGGAAAGCCAAACACATGACATCGATGACAGCCAGGCAATTAACGGAACGTGATTGTATTGTTTTGACTTACACTTGCCACACTTGAGGTTCTACTATATAGGTCGGCAGAGGCTTTGTTGGTAATATCGATATAATTGATAATATCAATTCGATAATGACATAACCATTTTGATAATCGATAATGAAAAAAGTATTGATGTGCATCCCTAAAGTAGGGACCTCAAATTATTTCTTTGTCAATAAGTAGGGTAGGGCCTATGTACATTAAATAAACAAATAAATTTGTATTTAGAGTATACCCATTAAGTCATATAACTGATTTTCAGTGGAAGACATTAAACCAAAGCGACCAAGCCAACCCTGTAGGCCCCGACACAATCGACAAGCGAGCTTTGGTAGAGTAAACAGTAAAGGTGGTGGAGTAAGCATCCTAACCAGCAGGGGCGTAGGAACGGGGGGGGGGGGATGGGGGGGAAACTCCCCCCCCACTTGTTGGCTTGACCCCCCCAGTGGGGGGGGTCAAGCTAGGTATGGGTGCCATTTGCTAACTTATAGCTTGTTGGGTGATTTTTAGGATTTTTGCTACAGTCGGGCTTGCAAACTAAAAGGAAGGTTTTTGTTAACATTTTTTAGAAAGATTCCGTAAGAGACGTGATTTGCGAGACTAGACTAGCCATCTGATTAAAGACTAATATTCATTATATTTTGTGTGCACTCCCAAGCAGACTGTCGACCGATTTCAGTCAGGTAATCAATCTTTAATGCAATATTAGCTTCAAAATGTAACCCTTATTCATAATTAAAATTAGCCTGAAAACGTGTTTTAGGCCACTTATCAAGGGCACCTTTAAAAAAAATCTCGCCTACGGCGAAAAGCCTCCGGCGGCTGGGGCTTCGCCCCAGACCCCGGTTTGCCCACCCAACCTCATAGTCAACTTTGGTGTGACCCCCCCACTAAAAAAATAGTTCCTACGCCACTGCTAACCAGAAACAAAGATAACCTGGAAGACAAACTCCGAAAAGATATTAGCCTACTAATAAGGCTAAGGAACCCTGGACCATCTGCATTGGAAGTAGCGACACTAGCCACAAGACCAGCGAGTCACACAACCATTGTAGGCTTAGGCCTAACACAAATGAAATTCACCCAAATGTGATAAAAACACATTCTTTTAAAGTCACCTCTCTGAGTGTATGTACTCTCTAGTAGCATGCAATTAGGCCTACTAAATTCAGCTTAAAAATTAAAATTAAAATTATTGGTTCAGATTGGAGAAGGGTTGACAGGTTGGGAAAGCATATAGAACATAAAGCCCAGCCTGAAGGGCTGGGGGCTCTATGCTTTCCCAACCTATCAACCCTTCTCCAATCTAAACTAAACCAGCCAGTTGGCCTTTTCCAAACTTTAGTAACAAATTGAAATTATGTGATGCTTTTTAAATATTAGTGTGTAGCCTATTTTAAATGAACCCTGTAAGAATTTTGATTAATATAGGGGCTATTGTTATTGTAGATCGACTGGAGTATATTGTGTGAGATAGGATCCAACAGCTTACCTTCAAAAAGTGAAGGTGGCTGCTGATCAAGAAATTCAGCAGCCACCATCACTTTTTGAATGTAAGCTGTTGCATCCTATCTCACACCAATATGAAATAAGAAAAGACTGCAAAGCCGCATTGAAAGTAAAGACTGTGAAATGTTTCTGCTAAAATTAAGAAGGGATGAATAATACTAGTAGGCCTACCGTAGGGATAATTTGCCGGATTTCTCTTAGACCTACCATCAGTGATAGAAGTGTCGGTATTAACAGGGTAACAGATCGGTTTCACATCTTCAACGTAGGAATCTCCGTAGTCTGTAATATGCAGTTCCTCTTGTTTAATACTGAGTGCAATGCTCTCCATGATGGGAGCCTACACTAGACGTGGCACTTTCTGAAACAAGCGTATTATTTATTATCTCTAACAACAGGTATTACACCCACAAGTGTACATTGTACAACAACAACAACATTATACAACAATATTGTAGATGTTACGTTTAAACATACAGCAGTAGTAGAGGGTGTCAACTGTCAAGGCCCTGTGTATTTTAGGCTGTAGGCCTTCCTAGCTTCCGGTGACTTCAAGATTTCTACATTGAAAAGCATTCTTTTTTAGATTGCAAATTAGGCTGACCGGGAAAATAACAAAACTGGTATTGCCCCAAAATGTTGACTGGCAGTGATAAGATAGCACATTATAATGGGAGTCTGGGGGCTTGCTCCGTAGAATGTTTTGATTAGCCTAAACTTAGCATAGGTAGGCCTATAATTAAATTTGATTTGGTGAGATTTCGAGTTGAGGAGACAAGGAAATTCCAGAGAAATGCAAAAATTCTCTGGCCTTTGTTTCAGATTTATTTTGGACTACCGGTAGGCCTACTTGTAGTCTTGTAGGACTAGGAGGGTCTAGTCCTACAAACACACCTGTAGTGCTCACAGATAAGAGATTGGAATTGAAATTCAATTAAATTGAAGTCAAATTATAAAACAGACAGGAGATGTGACCAAAATTCAAATTACTGGTTCCAAATTTTGTTTCCTCACTTAGGCTAGGTACGGTAGGCTATAGGCCTATTTAAGAATTTATTTTCAGAGGGAAATCGGTTCATTTTTGTAGGAGCAGTAAACATTTCAACTGGAATGCGCTCCGCACCCCCTTTTGCAAAAATAGATTAATGTTAAGGGTACCGGTAGTGCATGGTGCACCCCGATTTTTAAAGGTAAGCTGATGGGTTAATTATTGAATTGTTATTTTGTTATTCTGCATATTTTTCTTATTCAATTTATATTGCATACTATCGCGCACATAAACCATCGATCAGCTACCTAATAAAATACTGTCAGGCCGTGCACATCTTCATTCCGATCGGTTCCGGTAATGTACGGAACGGGAACGTTAGGCCTACGGGAAGTTCGGGAACAGGAAGATTTTTATTGTGCATCGTGTCGTAAGTTAACATGAAATTAAACATTGCTCCCGTTCTCGTTCCCGGGCAATTGTGAATCGGCTTTGCATAGGCATTTACTGTAACGATAACGGGAAGCTAGGCCTATCGCCGGGCTGTTGTAGGCCCTAACCTAGACCGAGGTATTTTAAATCTACGGCCCTAGCCTAGACCTAGGGGACGTTAGTAAAACTCAAAACCCTAAAGGGCCTATGTCCAGACTTTGGTAACATTTAAGAATAGGCCTACCTACAACAATAATAATAATAATAGCCTAATAATTGGAATAGCGTAGCGAGCGAAGCGAAGATTCCATTCTACTACACTGGAGAAAAAAATCCGTAATGTTTTTTTTTTCTTCTTCTTTTTTTGTACTTTTGTCTCTTTGTCCGCACGATTCCGGCTAAACCGATACTCCGATTGAGATGAAATTTTATGGAGGCCTTCAAAATCTCTGAACTTAGAACTGCCACGTTTTTGAGCGCAATCAGAAAATTATTTCTCATGAAAATTGCAATTTTACGATTTTTTACGATTTAAAAAAAAATTCTTTGACTTAGGCCCTATAAGTATAACACCTTCATGCTTTATCCGATTTTAATGATTTTTGCACAGAACCCTTTATTTTATGAATTAAGATATTCTTGGGAAATTTGAGCGCAGTTGAAAAAATCATAAAAATCGAAATTTTACGAGTTTTTTCTTTTTTTAAAACAATTCTTTGACTTATATAACACCTAGGCCTACATGCTTTATCCGATTGTAATGATTTTTTCGCAGAACCTTAATTTTATGAATTAATATATTAAAAATATATTAAATTCTAATAATAATATATTAAAAATTCTCCCTATGCATTGCACATACATTTATGAAGTCATTACTTTTGTACACTGTAATTTAGAACAATTCAAAAAGAACTCGGATGCTCACCACCTTAATACAAGAAACAAGAAACCAATTACGGATACAACAATGTAACTTGACAATGCGCCAGAAAGGTCTTGCTTGTGAGGGAATAAAACTGTACAATTTCTTGCCTGAGGGGTTAAAAGGAAATAAGAGACGTAGACCGGTTTAAAAGTAAACTTAAAGAATTTCTTCTGGATAAATGTTACTATACAGTGCAAGAATATACATCCTGCTGAATTCTACTGTTTAGTTGGGCTGATGTATTGTACATAATTGATTTTCTACCGCACCTTAATGTTATTTGATATTCTGTCTATCTTAAACTATGTTTTTATATTTTGCCATGCAATGTGTATATTGTATTTTTATATCTGGACATGTGATAGGCTATATATGTTTGTTTTGTGTAACCTATTAACTATTTAACGAATTGGGCCCAAGTGTCCAACAAATAATTGTAGCTTATCTTTATCTTACACCCTATTTAACTGCTGTATAATAATATATAATATGAAACTTGACAACTCGAATGTTCTAATATACTATGTATACCAAAAGAATTTTAAAGAGACTAATAAAATGACTATGGGCTATGAGTGTTAAATTTGAGCGCAATCGAGAAACTATTTCTTAAAAAAAACGCAATTTTATGATTTTTTTTTTAAACAATTACGAGAATAAAAAAAAAATTAAGTTAATTTTTAATTTAATTTAATTTAATTTTTAAAAAAAATTTCAACTTAGTAATGATTTTTCCACAGAACAACAGAAAATTCGCATAACACATGGCAGCTCAATGCACCAATTACGCTCATCCAACAACGCGGCGGGCCTTAGGGGTTTTTTAGTAATAATAGGATATACCTATAGGCCCTACTAAGCCTCCATGTGAGTTTCGCATATGCGAATGTAGGCCTACATTACTAGCCTACATTACAGTCTGATCCTGAATCCCCTGGACCATCCCTGGACTTTGCCTGGAGCAACAGGTGTAGGGGCCTAGGGCCTATGCCTGTGTTCAACCACTCAATTCAAATCGTCTAGCCTAGCCCTACATCTTCCAGCCCTGAGCAACGTGAATGGAGAATTTTAGCACTTACCGTGTCTTCACCTTCAGTTCAGCAAATGATCAAAACACTAATTTAAACAAGGTTATAAACTCGGCGATTGAAAAGACGCACAAAAGTGGTAAACTTGCCGCAAACATGAAACCTAACCTCAATATTCAGCGCCAACGTCAATGTGGTTTACAAGTTACAACTACAACAAGGGGGCTGTGGCTCTTTGGGAAATACCGGGAAATACGAATATGGATGCTGCCTATGCGTTGGTTAGGCGGGGGGGGGGGGGGGGGGGGGGGGGAAGGCTGAAATCTCTAGCTCTAATATGAGTATATCATCTCTTTTTAATAATTGCCTAATGGACCACTGGTGATGGGCGGAGCTTTAAAACGATCGATAGGCCAAAAGACGAGAGTTGGGATAGATTCTCATTTCCCAAGTTTACGTCTGTTTAACGGCGCACCACTTATCACGCTCTAACTCTGATTCTATCCATTATTTGGACAAAACTTAAGAGGAATAATATTTAGAAAACACTTCATCGCTTATAATAGCGAACATTGCGATTTTTTTACACAGCCGTTAGCTTGTTATTACAATGTACGTATCATACATGAAAAATAAACAAAACGACTATAAGCTTTCTCAACTTCAATTGACAAAAACTACTTATCGGATTTCGACAAGGCCTCTTTCAAAAAATGCATCTGTCTGTTTAGAGAAGAAATAAATCAACTTACTAGATAGAAAGTGCACTGAACGAAAATTTATAGCATGGGTTAATATGCAGCGTGCCGTTTTTCACGGCTCATCCGCACGTCAAAAGTGCGTATTGACTTTAAAACACATACACTGCATATGAACCCATGCTATAAAATTTCGTTCGGTGCACTTTCTATCTAGAACAGTTGATTTATTTCTTCTCTAAACAGACAGGTGCATTTTTTGAAAGAGGCCTCGTCGAAATCCGATGAGTAGTTGTTTGTCAATGAAGTTGAGAAAGCTTATAGTTGTTTTGTTTATTTTTCATGTATGATGCGTACATTGTAATAACAAGCTAACGGCTGTGTAAAAAAATTCGCAATATTCGCTATTATAAGCAATGAAGTGTTTGCTAAATTTTATTCCTCTTAAGTTTGGTCCAAATAATGAATAGAATCAGAGTTAGAGCGTGATAAGTGGTGCGCCGTTCAACAGACGTACACTTGGGAAATGAGGATTTATCCCAACTCATTCCGCCATGTTGCCTCGTGACGTCAGGAGGCGGGTAAAATTCTAGTGGTCAATTGGGGACAAAATTTAAATATGAAAAAGATAGAAAAAGGCCTAACTGGTCGAGAGAAGTGACAATCAATTTGCATACTCGTTATTATGTCCTTTGTGTATCCATTTCGTATTTGTGTACAAAGAATAGAGAACAATTTTAACTTCTAGGTCTAGGCCTCATCCAAACTTTGTAAACTTATTAGGCCTAGGCCTATACTAGGAAAATACCCAAGTTGTTGTTGACGAGTGAGCGAGTCATCTGTTGAGTACCCGGGATCATTTTTTTGAGTTTAGTCGGAATAAGGGCGCGTCAACTGTAAGGCAATAATGCGCTTATCTATATAGCATGAATTTATGATAATCTAGGGTGGAAAGAACCATGCTGGATCCAATCTTAGTTCAGTTTATTGATAGGCCTACATCAGGTACAATACATATCAGTACAGGAGGAAGGAAATGTTACTGGGTACTCAACACATGGCTCGCTCACTCGTTTAACAACGACTTGAGCGAATTCCTAGTTATGTATAATTATGTATTGTAATGTATTTAGGATGAAGACTTAAGGTTAGGATATCGCTAGCACTAGGGCCCTCTAGAGGGGTAAGGGGGAATGCAACATTATTTGCCATAGTTTGCAGTAAAATAGCCATATCTTCGGAACTAATAAAGCTATGAAGGCGATTTTGGACTTTTTAGTAAGCATAAAATGTTTAGCTTCAATCGTACCTAACATTAATTACTAAAATGGTAATAACATCTTATAATGCACTTTAATTGCATCTGCACAATTGACAATTTCAGCGATATTTAGAGCAAATATCAATTCAGAAACGAAATTCGAACGTTGAAATATAAAACGTATAAATTGTGATTTAAACGTAACGATATATTTTTCGATTTCCAATTGAAGTCCATTAAAACAATTATTAATGACATTTGATTAAATTACCTTTAATTTCTGTCCCTAAAAAAAAATTACTAAAGGGACTGTACGTTAAAATTGCATTTCATGGTTGTAGTTTAATGCTTTTCAAATTTTTAAGATATCTTTCACCGTTTCCAAACTATCAGTGAAATTAGTTTATAAATATTGAACAAAAATTTCGTCCGTCAAGGAGCGCTCAGAGTGGCAGTGTTTGGAACTCGGTAGTAAGTTTACCAGTCGTCCGCGGGAAGGACAAAATGCAACTTTGAAACAAATTTATGCATATCACCTCAGCACCTGTCACATATTATATCTAATTACTAATTACACTAAGTGGACGTGCCACGTGAGTAGTTCAATACTGAAATGCATATTAGTGAATTTGAAGGCGCGGCAACTCGACGATAGTTACCTCACCTGCATACGCTTACAGTTATCTCGAAAATGCCACTCGTGGTTAAATTTACACTAGAAATAATCCACGATGCATTTTGAAGTTCGTAATGATTATCATTTGCTCAACAGTGTATACAACCAGTAGGCCTACTCAGATGAGAATCCATGAAATGAAACTAAAGCTAAAATCGCCTCTCAAAAACTCAAATAACCGGAAAATGCAGACTAGACAGTGTGTGTGTAGTATAATTTTGACTCGACTCATCAATTAAGTGATAAGATTGAAATAATATTAGTTACATTACTGGCATGTGATTGAGTTTAGCACTATACATTAATTTATACAGTCTGCGAACCTTTTACAAATGACAACAACCCAACCCTTTCCAAAAGTATTTGACTTGAAGAAAGGATGGAGAGATGCATGACGAATACAATAGAGCGATTTTACGACCTGTGAAAGGACCTGAAAGGAATGGCTTGAAGCTGGGGCATTCTTGTATAAGTGATAGTTAAATCGTGTAATTTTTATCATTTAGTGATTATACATACAGTTATTCAATTCATCAAGTCAAAACAAGGCCTAAAATGTTTTTCAATCAAAATTGTAGCTCAATTCTAAGAGAAATTGCAAAACAAATCAAATAACCATTTGATATGATTTAATCGGATATTTCCTTAAATATGAGGATAAACACTTCGCAAAAAAAACTAAAATGCGTAGAAAAATGTAAATAAGACAATGAGTTTATTAAAACCGAGATAACGCTTATCAACTCTACTTTTAGTTTAGAGATGGTATTTTTTTTTTGCACAAGGTTGTTGTGAATGGATGCATAGTATACCCTAGATAATAAAAGTAATATAGAAAATACCCTTTGAAGGCGATTCTCAGAATTCAGAAATACGTTTATTGATGAGTTTAGGGTCTGGGGGCTGAGGGCTGTGTGAGGCAGAGATTTGTTGGGTTCTAAACTTGTCGACAGAATCCCTGACAAAAATAACAGTACGGTTGTTGTCCGACTCCCTAGCAGTAGCATCATAGCCGAAGCCAAGTCCGGCGTTTCTGATGCGAAAAGATATTATTATTATTATCCTTCACACAATCATATTATTTGCCAGTAGTAACAATTTAAAAAAAGTATATGTTATAAAGCCGGTTATAGGCGATTTTGTGTCCTTCTCATCCCCTGAAATAATACGAATGTGTAAGTCGGTCATAAGATAATAATTGCAGAAAAACATTATTCATAGATTTATTGATATGCTGTGCTGTGCTGACACGGGAGTGTCATTGATTTTATCATTGAGTATACTGTTTTATGTGTAATATGTGTATGAGTATATTATTTTTATCGCCTTCCGTAATGGGCTATAATATTCGTTAGTGTCATTGATAGCAATTGGATAAATTATTGACATATTGCACTGGTTTTGTATAATTTATGTATTATTTATTTTATGCATATATTGCTCGTGTGTGTTATTATAATCTATAAGAGCGTGCAACGCATATGCTATGGCCGGTGGCCATTAGCATGGCACTGGCATGGTGCAAATTGCCAAAACATAAAAAAGTAAGCATGCTAAAAACAAACCCCAAAATTTACATTCACTGAATCCTTGTAGATGGCCTGCTTCGAATGTGTTTGGAAGGGGGGGGTCTACTCAGTCACTCATCATGGTCCCTTTCAAACATTGCAAGATGAAAACAAAATCCACCTTGGTTCCTAGAACTGGCTCGGGCGGATAAGGAGATCATTGCTTTGTCGAGTCCCAAGGTTCTGAATTCGGTTCTATAAAATAGCTTGTGAAAATAATTAAAACTGCTGTACCAGTACCACGACAATACTGTATATAGTTTCGAATTGTAGTTCGATTTATTGGGTACATAACGTGGACATGTGTAAATGAGTAAAATTACACTTCATTTTCTGTAGCAAATATGTAAACACACACACACACAAATTGAATTTGCCCTTCTTTCACAATTATTTACTATAATGCTGTAGAAATAAATGTGTGTTCATTTCAAAAAAAGATTTGGATTATAACTATTCAAATATAATTATTATTTAAATTGTTGACATTGTGAGGTTGAAAATCGACATAACTGGGGAAGGCAGCGGTGTGGCGGACCACCTAAATGGTTGTATACGAAATTGGCTGTTGCACACAAAAGACCTTTCCTTCAGAATCGAAATGGGTATTTGGCCGGCGTTAGGGGGCGGGGGGGCTTCTACTCACAAGTTGCTACCTTCCCGACATCATTATAGGTGTCATTGATTTTGTGGTTTCTTGTGTATATTATTTTCGATCGCGAGTATTGAACAAGCTATAATGACATGATAGTGTCTTAAATTTTTGTGTGTGTGTTCATTATTTTTGATCGAATCCTCAACGGGGTTTATTGGCATAAGAAGAGCAAAAATGTGACATTGCTTATTTTTTAATATATGCAATTAAAAGTAGTCGTATCACATCGGATCGGATCGGGTATTCTCTAGAAAGGTATACCCTGATGGTAAGATTGAACATAAATTATAATTGTTATCAATTTTTGTATTTTCATTCTTACACTAGAATTATTTATGACACCTGATTGCATTATCCACTTTCTGGAGAGTTTGTTTATCTGCGCCAAATAGTGAATGAAAGCGACAGCTTGGCTCTGGAACGATTATGTTAGTGATTGAATATTTATTTTATTTTATACATATCGTGAGGCGTAAAGTAAAATCAAATTACATCACGTAATAAGTTCTGTGACCGAGGGGGTAGATTCTAAATACGATTTTTAAAATAATTAATTACATTTTTTATTGGAGGTAATATTCACGTTCAATATTAACAATAACGCGCCATATTATGCTATGACCGAGTTGAAAACCATCGCATACAAAGAAGGTATTATTTTGTATATGAAACCCTTTTCAAGGGATACAACTCATTTACTTGAGAGAAGTATTTGACTCCAACACGTTAGAAAAATTATTCAAACAATAAAATAATATTTTGAGTGCAATATTAGCTCATCAAAGTCACATCCGGGCTCTTGTTGAGATGATTTGTAATAACTGGTACAATCTGACAGGCAAAGTTCTAATCAATCGACGAAATGTATTATGGTGATTATGATATGAAAATTTCTATCATTATGTGTGTAAAAACATCCTTCCAAATATAATCATACACATCGAGAATCAACCACAAAACACATCTGTGTTGTTGTAGCCTATACCGTAATGCTTTTAGTGTGGACTTGTCGTGACGTGACAAGTGACTTGTGTTTTCCCGTTTAATTGAAGGTAAATTTAGGGAACCCATCTGTAAGTCTCTTCCACTCGCAGACGGATGTAAATCAATGATCGGACAGAAACCCTGTATACATTCCTCGCAGGCGTCACCTCGTGCACTGTCTTCCAATGGTATTGCTACTTGTCTCATTTCCATCTCCCGAATCAATCGGTTGTGTCATTTCATCATCAACAAAAGGAAGAAGATTCAATCGCAATTGTTCAATGATGATTATAAATTCCATTTCCACTTTGACTTCGTGTACAAGGAATAGAATTCGGATGATTAGTACTCATTGTGCATTGTTATTATAAAAAGTATCTTGATACATATGTGACTAAAAACACTTATCAATACGTAATCAAATGAAATCTCTGTTCAGTGTTTTCAGAAAATACAATGTAAATTACAAATATGTGTATTATCCCCCAATGAGACACAAGATTGTGTCTCACTCTCATTACAAGTGAAACGTTTATATCACAATACAACTTTACTTATATAAATGCTGTAGGAATCAATTTTTGTTTCTTGACAAAAGTAAACTTTTCAATAATTATTTAAATTCGTCGCGATTGTTAGATTGACAGATTTGATGAAGGTAGCAGAGTGGATGATAACGGTTGTAAACTAAATTGGTCTGTTGTAAAGTTTTGCACACAAAGAGATATTTATAATGGCCGGACCCTTTCTTCCAGAATCTGTTATTCTTTTATGTCAATAGTTCAATACCTAGAGAAGAAGACCCTTTTTTTGCTCTAAACCGCTCGCCCTTCGCCCCCCACCCCCGCAACCCCTAAAGAGATGCAGCCTTCCATTCACAGACGTCTGAGAAGTTGCCTACCTTTACGGGGCACTTTCAACCAAACCACATTCAAACGCCCGCGTAGTTTTGACCAGTAGCGCCCAACTAGCGGATTTGCTTGAAACTAACCAAAGGGAAATCCTGACCTTAAGATCAATTGGAAATAAACAAAATTTATAGTTGTTAATAAGAATAAATTTTTTAGACATTGGGCATGAATGAGCCATATCAGAGTCTTTTTTACCACATAAATATCACATGCAGCAGTTTATTTCCACATTTAGTCCATTTATTTATTAGTTAGTTACTATATTGGCCTACATTAATTTTAAACATGCATTCCACTTTTTGACCCTTGTAACGGTCATAAGTACTAACTATAAGAGTGGGGGTAAAATGACCGATTAAACTACAATCACCCTTATAATTATTACTTATGACCGTTTCAAGTTTCAAAAAGTAAAATGCACATTTAAATTAATGTAGGCCGATATATTAACTAACTAATAAACAAATAGACTAAACGCAGAAAGAAAATGCTGCATGTGATATTTTAGCAGTAAATAAGACTCTCACATGGCTAATTCATGTCAAAAGCTAATAATACTAGGGAAACGCCAAAGTCGTTGATAGACGAGTGAGTGAGCTATGTGTTGAGTACCCGGGAACATCCCTTTTCCTCCCCTATACCTAAGACCTTACAAACCTTACACACTCAAAAGAAATGAGATCTAAAAAAGGGTCCTAGCCCATCTACCCTTCCACATTTGCGCATTCTTTTATAAACGTACAGTGTCCCGTAACAGCATCCTTGAAAAGCTTGGCAAAATAGAATTTGTTTGACCATTACGTTTAAATTAATTTGAAAAAAAGAATTGAGATGAACTAATGTTTTAATTAATACTAGTTGCAAATTCTATTTTGCCAAGCTTTTCTAGGATGTTGTTACGGGACACTGGACGTTTATGAATTAAGAATGCGCAAATGTGGAAGGGTAGATGAGCTTGGCCCTTTTTTTAGATCTCATTTCTTTTGAGTGTGTAAGGTTTGGCTGTATTTTTACAAGTTTTTGTTATGTGGGGGATTTAACAGACAGACAAATTAATCACGACGAAGGCTCGTTTGAGTTGAAATGTATCCTCAGCTGTCGCTCCGCTCCCTCGTATAATTATTTTTGTATATATTTTGATAGTTAGTTAGTTAGTTAGTTAGTTAGTTAGTTAGTTAGTTAGTTAGTTAGTTAGTTAGTTAGTTAATGTTGTTTTAGGGCACTCAACAGTAGAGTTATCAGTGCCCATGTCAATTGTATTGGAATCTTCCAAATTTTCTTTTTCCATAATTGTGGATTACCACCATGTTTTCTTCTTTCCAATGGGAGGAAAGTAAGGGAAGACGAGGGGGGTTAATGGGAAGGAGTGAGGATGTTGGATAGGATGGGTTAAACTGGGTGGGAACGGAGGAGTGCTCGTTGCAGAGAGGGCCGGCAAGTATGGAGACGAAAAAAGTGAAAGAAGAAAATAAATATGAGTAAGGCTGTGTGAATGAAGAAAGGTGTGATAAAAAGTTGCGCGAGAGCTCTCTCTGCAACACGCACCCCAACCGGCCAGAGCTCGCCCTTAGTTTTGGGGAATACACTACTCCCCTACTCACAGGCCAAACCACGGGAAGGTAGCGAGTTGGACTTTGAAGGCCCATCTATCTTGATAGCAGGCTTAAATTGTAATGAGTGATTTGTTTTTTGCAGGTCTATTTGTATTATGAATGGTATCCTGGCTATGTAGGTATTTGTGTTATTGTATTGTGTAGGGTTTGTAGTTTGTACCATTATAATATCGACGATAAAGGAAATCAAATTAAGTATTATTCGAAAAACCTTCATAGATTGTGGCGGGCCAAACCAAAAATTTGTTCAAACATACTCTTAAATAAATTTCTTATTGTTCGAGCTTTTTATACCGTAGACGAATAATATACTCATTTCAGTAAAATAACAAAATATGCACGTATAATGAAAAATACTGAGAGTTATCTGTTTTATTTTTAATTGAATCTGTGTACATTTTTATCTTTATGACCTCATTGTTAAAAGTGATATTAATGATTAATTTAATAATGTTTTATTGCTCGTTCTCCCAACTAACATTTTGTAAAAGATTAGTTGACTGACGCTTTCCCAAACACCCGAGCCATAAGGGTTCAAACCTCCAAGCAGTGTATGTAGTAGTCCAAGAAAATAGCGTCATTTAGACCCTTTATAGTTCTTTGGGGGAACAAGTATGAAAATAAGCGAAAAGTTACTTGATTGCCTATAACTGATGGATCCACCTGATTTTAGCCCATATGTTCATTATGTTATGTATAATCCCATGCATATCATAAAGACTATAAAAATACACCGAAACAACACACACTCAAACACATTGACATGTCAAAGAAGTGCTAAGCTTTTGTATCTCTAGACTTTCTTACTATAAATACATACATTTACTTGCTTAATGTCTCCGTTAATTAAGACAACGAGTGGTGATTGGTTACGATGAATGACAGTAAACTTACCTAATGCGGGACTCGAACCCTCGTCCTCGTGGTGTCACTGTCACTCATAGTCATACGCTTCGGATCAGAATGAGCCACCGCGGACGACTTGCAACAATTCATTTAGCCAAGCTTTGCACCGATGCAGTTTCGGGTCAAAGTGAATGTATACGTATTTATAGTGAGCAGATGGAGAAGGTTCATATAAGCTCGGCCCTTCCCCTTCATTGACACCTCAATGTTTTTAAGAGAGTAAGGTTTGGCAATATTTAAAAAAATATTTGTACGTGTGAGATCTGAATACTATTTAGTTCAATTGCAAATTAGTTTTTAAAATTGAGTACAATATTAAAGTAGTACCATTGATAATGCTATGGTTTATTCGGTAACTGACAAACAATACAAGAATAATATTCATAACTTGTTCGCAGCACCGTCTTAACCAGTGGCAGATCTAGGACATAATCATGGGGGGGAGGGACGATCTCCCCACCGTCCCCCCTGTATCCGCCACTGGTCCCAACACTCGGTCTTCATATTATACATTGTAGAAGATTGTTGGGCGCTGACTGAGGTCGAGGCAACTACATACTCACGCTTAGGTAGATGATTTCAGCTGAACGGTTGGTAAAACATCATTATTATCATTAACAAATTTTGCATGAATGTAATAAAGTACCAAGTAAGACTGCGTACAGAGCCTGAAAGTACACCTTACCTTGGTAGCGCTTGAAAATCTTGCAACCCCCATGCAAAATTTGAACAGTTAAATTGTTTTTAGCTTGTATTTTTCATAATATTATTACTGTTATCTGGACGATATTATGAACCTATCCTCGTTTTTGGTTCATTGGCCATCATTGGATATCATCTCAGAGATTGACTTTTTTTGTTGGGTTTGCTGGCAGTTGATTACGACTGTTTTTAGGGGGGGGGGGGGGGAGGGGGGGGGATGCCATACCTTTTAAAAATTATTATCTCGGGATAAACTTTCATTCACACTAATGATATTTTCACCAATCGATCTAATCTCTAACCAATCAAATGGTCAAATCACCAATCGTCTATTCTAATCGACAATAAATCGAATCATCTACCGAAAATATAATTTCGTTAACTTTCATGGAATGGATTCTATTCAAAATAATTTTATCATAGCTATCTTTATGTACACAATTTTATTTTGAAGATCTTTAAACGAAAATGTAAAAGGAATAAAAATCATCCATTTGTGATCCAGAATTCGAACCCTGGACCCTAATGATTATAACCCCTGAACCAACGATTCAAGAGGAATCTGACCCAAAACAGTAACAAACCGTGAAATGTTAAACCCACATGAACAAGCTATCCACCGGGAATCGAACCCGGACACTTAGCTTAGGACTGAACCAACGAGCCACTCCCAACACTTTGACCTTGGCTACGATGTAACTTACTAGCAGGAGACTGAGACGCCAAACAGTGTATATGAAGATTCAATATTTGAGCTGGCGATGCCAAGAGCAATTTTGTTTGTGGAGGGATGGTTGCTAATTAAAAGAGGTGCCGACCGATTGTTTTAGTCGAGAGAGAGAGAGAGAGAGAGAGAGAGAGAGAGATATCACCGGACACGGCGCACCCTGATGAGTGTGTTGTTACTTGTCACGATATTATTCAACTGTAGAACACATGTTTCCATACTTCAAGTTGCTTCAAGGGTGAAAAGTACTCTTAAAAAAACGTATGCCGAGTTTCTTTAGCTTGTGATATAGTGTGCCGAGTTTCTTTAGCTTGTGATATAGTGTGCCGAGTTTCTTTAGCTTGTGATATAGTGTGCCGAGTTTCTTTAGCTTGTAATCTAAGTTAGTGTGCCGAGTTTCTTAAGCTTGTGGTGTAGTGTACTCATAATATAACGTATATGATCGGGATCAGACTGGCAACCTTCCACAACTAAACTCTCGTCACCTCTACCGTGTCATGTACGTCCTGGAAGACTAGATTATCACCGTGTTATGTCCTGCCAGGGACTTCCCATGCGCTACGTGAGGAATGACAGGAAGCTGCCTGGCTGCGGTGAGGCACATCCTGGGAGCGACCGGAGATAGACTGGCCAGCCTGTGTGTGTGGTGTGTGACAACGGGAGTCATTTCTGTCCGGTGCAGTTGTGTCCGGCTAGTGCTGGTGTTGGGGGCGTCAGGGTCAACACATCTCCATCTCGGAGAGAAAAACTGTGTTTAACTAGCTCTAACATTCAGTCAATGGTAGATCTAAACATATGCCTGTGTCAAAAAACCTCATCAGCTAACATTCATGGGCATATTTTGATTAATCGTGTGCTAAAACCTTTTCGTCAAAGACAGATGTAGGTATTACAAACTGTGTGATAAAAACGGCCCTCACTGATGACGATGAATAGTAGACCGTCTAGTGTAACAGGCTCTAATTTAAAGTGTTAAATAAACTTATCATAATATTTTACAGTGTCAATGACAGCTGTTCTAGTGATAGTTCTACTTTACTGCGGATAGTTGATTTGAGTTCATATTCTGATAACTGCCAATGTCGGTAGGGCACTTATGTGAAGCCCCATCTGTCACATCTTTCTCAAAATAGTAAGTCAAATGATAAGTAAATTCTCACAGAGGATACGATTGTTTACATCTTAGTGGCCTAACTCAAGCTCGTTCAAGGACGTTTGTAGACTGGAAATATTACTGTCATCTGTTGGGTTCATCAAGTGCACAAACAAAAACTTGAGATGTAAGTATTTTTTTTATCATTATGTTTATCTCTTTTTATCACTATCACATATTATTTGACATCGTATGAGGAGGTGCTACTTTCTTGAGGATTGAAACCAGCGATATGGAGCCTGAATAGTCTAAACTTCTGATTTAACTAGACGAGGGAGCGTAGCGACTGAAGTCTACAATACAACTCAGACGGCGCTTATTCTGTCCTATTACTTCTTATACACTACTTTTACACTCGTCACTCAATATGTAAAATAACTAGGAAAACGCCTAAGTCGTTGTTAGACGAGTGAGTGGGCCATGTGTTGAGTACCCAGTACCATTCCCTTTTCTCCCCCTATACATAAGACTGGATATAGACAGCGTTGGTCTTTTCTCCCTAGAATATCATAGGCTAGAGTAGCGCATTATGGCCTTACAGCTGACGCGCTCTCATAACAAATAAACTAAAAACCTATCATTTGTACCCATATATCAATCAACTTTTATGCAGATGTTCCCGCGTATTTAAAACATGACTCACTCACTCGTCTAACAACGACTTTGGCGTTTTCCTAGTCTAGTTGGATAAGGCGCCCTTATACCCGGAATGTGGGAGGTCTGGGTTCAATCCCCTTGTCGGAAAAGATTTTTTAATTTCCGGATTGTGTTTAAAAAATTAAACATGTTTTGAAATGCATAACGCAGTGTAGTCTTCTGTGACAATACCATGGAAAACATAGCCAGTACGAAATACATGTACAGATTGCAATTTATACTCAATCTCAGAGTAGAATTTGGGGGTACCTTGAGCGTGCAAGATTTGATACACCTTGGTCAGTGCATGCAATTTTCATAGCCTGACAAATAGCAAACAGATTTTTTTTTTAAAAACAAAACAATTGTCTTTAAATTAATTCCTACACATTTGCAGCCTATTTTTCTTCTTCTTCTTCTTCTTCTTCTTCTTCCCAAAGTCGTCCTGCGTCCTGTCCACTTTCCAACGCTTATCTCTCTTCTGCATAATAAACAAGGTCCTGCAACGTCCCCGCTTGGACTTCCAGATCTTCTTATGTCATGTCCACTCTTTACAAAGGGTTACTTGAGTACAAGTGAAACATCATCATGTTTCAGGTATTCCGGAGTGTTGTTCCTCCTGGCTGTGGCGGCTGTGCTGGCTCAAGGTAAGACACGACAGAGCTGGAGGTGACTGACCTACACACTACAGGCGCATTGCGTTTATTTGTCTGTTGCTTTGGCTCCAAAATACCAACCTTGCTATAGATTGAGTTTCAAGAATCCAATTAAAGAGAAATAAGTGATCATTTCAGCTTATATTGAAGGTTGTTGGTCAGACATATCAAAGAAAAAGAGGGTCCTTAAACACAAATGAAAATAAGATATGTAATAAAGGGTATATGATATTTCTACACTCGATTAAAATTGAGTTAGTAATATTTGGTCAGATGTAATGGCGGGAAGTTTTCCTAGAAAACCACTGCCTTGTCTTGAATGCGCCTGTTTCCTGTTCTAGATACTCCCGACCTCTTCATGATTGCCAACGACGGTTTAGTCTACTGCGTGGCGGAGGGTCCTGGAGCACAAGCTTCCATCATCTGGACCGGGATGTCTTCGTCAGATGCGTTGTCAGGTGCGTCACATTATTAGAGCCATGATGGATACGATCCCAAGTCGGAGACATAATCTATTATCTGTACTGTCCAAAACTGTCAACCCTCTAATAATGTGAGGCCGTCACGTTCTCCGTTGAGCTAACAACTAACGTGTGCAACACAAAACAAAAGTCCAGTTGCATAAGAAGTCAGACAGAATTTTTGTCGTCGAGGCCATGTGGCCTCCCAGGTCAATACTTTTATTCTTAAAGAATATCAATCTCAAGAAAGGGGATTAATTTTGACTGACTCATCAGTGGACAATGCCATATATCGGAAGTTGTCACTGATATCGTCCGTCATCGAGGTTGTCACTTACAATGGTAGGAAACATAATATTGTAGGGCCAGCGCTGCCCAGAACGTGAGCCTGCCCGGATGTAAACACGGCACACGGATTTTAGACCTTTGAATCTATCTACGGGATGGAATGACATATGATCATTTGGAAAATGACTTTGTCCCATTATCTATACGACCTCAAATTAAATTGACAGTTTGGATGGATTGAAGACTCGTATTTATTCTCACAAAAGCCATTTGTATGTTACAGACTTCTCCTTTGAATCAAGCTTCCCAAACCAATGCGTTAAAAACCAAACTGACAACTACTGTCCGTGGCCTTGGCGGGCAACAGGGGGTTGGAGCGTTCGGTCTTCACTGGATTGGAACCTCCCGCCAGTTCACTACTACAGATGGGAGAGTAAGTAGACATACAATAGACAATACTAGCCGGGTACACTGCTCCACTACCGGAGGCACATATATACTAGGGATAAGGTGCTCAAGTTGTACTGCTTCCATCTGATAAGGTAATTCCTTAAAAGAGTATAGGTGGTCTACGTCATATGAATGCTAGTTAAGAAAAAAGAGCTTCTCTTTTTTTGTTACGTTCTTTCAAATTAAATTTTACAAATACATTGACATGATCTACTATGAACATAAAGGAATATTGAAATTGGAGATAAGTTTGTTTGTTATGGTTGTTCCAATTTCAGAAACAATGTGTATATCATCAACTAATCAATCATCATATATCGACATCAATATCAATCTCAATATCCATATAAATATCAATTATTGCTTTATATCCAACTATTCTTTGTCCTAGCACTGTGTATATCATTATTATTATTATCATCACTTTTTTTTATTAATTATAGACTATTCATTTTCTCTGCAAAGAGTTATACTTGTACACTGTACTAGTCTAAGTGATTAAAAATATCTTATCTTATCTTATACCGGCATTGTAAAAAAATGAAATAAGCTGGTAATTATTATTATTTATTACCCATTTCCTACCGCTTAAAACCACCTGTGTGTTTCAGAACTCCCGGTTCTGACGACCTCTGGTGGGAGTATCCCACAGGGTAACGCGTCATTGCCGGCGTCTCCCTGGAGTATGGGCGTGTCTGTCCTAGTGGAGCGCAACGCCGAGATGTTCCTGTGCGACGAGGGAGGGCAGCACTGTTACTGGGTGCTGATCAATGCGGTACTAGGAGGGGTCTACTCAAAACTACCTCATTTCGTCTCCTATGTGAGGCGGTGCCAAGGGGGAGTACCCGTGGGGGACAACACGGACGGGTGTGGCCGAGCTAGACAGCAGCACCAGGTATGTCTACTGCGAGGGGCGTGGTCTACTGCGGGGGGCGAGGTCTACTGTGTGAGGCGGGGCCAGCGGGGAGTACCCAAGGCGGGTATATTTCACTGAAATTGAAATGTTCTAAACCATTATGAATTTTGTGATCATAATATTGAAAAATAATTACAAAACACTTTTTTACTTCGAGAGTCGTCCGTTCTAGAAATATACTCGTTAAATAATTTCACGTCAAATAAATTTTACTATCAGGGAGACTGAACAAAAAAGTGCGGAAGCTGCTGTGCACAACAAACTTATTATGTGCTATTGGAGGTAGATAAAATGGGACACCGACCTAAGAGGCCAAGGCCTCAGCTCCTGTAGGTTGACTGGAGGTAAAACCAGTGACTTGTTATGTTGTACCAATTACATTGTCTTGATTCCAGGGTCGTATTGGAGTGGAAGGAGATTGGCTGCACCTGCGACTGGACTGGACACCAAAGATCGGTCAACTGAAGGTCTTCTTCAGAGACAACGACTCTAGCTATCGACAAGTTCTCAACTACACTGACATTGAGGTGCCCTTGAAAGTTACGTACATCACTCTGAGATCCAGAGATTACATGGGGGAGTGGCGGCTGCACAAATGTAAGTCACAGATGAACACGCACACGCATATACATGTCACATATTCTCAGACAAAGTATAAACATCGGAAATACACAACAATTGCTGTTGAATTCGAAAATAGCGAGACTCTAATAAAGGTTCTATGAATGGGGCTACATTCCCAAGTGCGCTGTAACTCTGCGAGTACATTCCGATGACGTTCAATCTTGTTTCATATCATGTTTCAGACAATGCCTTGGGTCTGCTTGCATCCGCCACCGGAGGTTCAATCATCAAGACGGGCTGGTACCAGCCCCGAGCGGTGAAACACTGCATCTCCTTCTTCTACGTCATCTATCCGGGCCACTCACTCCGCGCGAGTCTCCTGATGCAGGGAGACAATGTCGACAAAGTGGTGCCTTTCGGAGAGTTGACAGCCCAGTCAGCTGGTGTAGGTCTTCTATTTACTGGAAATTTTCCTCTTCTGACCCTTTCTACTTAGACTATAAATAAGCTTTTCGTTTTTATTATAATAGTTCTTATACGACTTGTTTAGGATATTGACCAACGATGTAAAAAAAAATGTGTCTTGGAGGGTACGACAGATTTAGCTCAAGCTTAAAGCACGAGAATTATTAAAAATGTCCCGATTTTTTCTCCTGCCACATGCATTTGGCACTGACAATTTTTTTCCGATATTTAATTTAGTCGTTAAGGAGAATGTAAGGAATTATATGTCCTCTTTAACTGATGTCGGCCATTCTCTTTATTCACAATAATTTGTTCTAATTTTCATGGCTTACCTATTCTTCCGCTACGCTACCTGAACGAATTCCTTCCATTCATTTAATTACCGGTATTGTATAAATTGAAAGGTATTTTGAATGGAATTAAAACTATGGAGTTGTATTGTATTACGGATCTTGATAGCTAATAGAACTAAAAAAAAAAACAAAAAACACGAATTTTACTTAAGTCTAGGGCAAGTGATACGTTGAGAAACAAGACCTTAGAGAGTGAAAACATTTGTTTGGGTTATAATAATGCAATAATAATGCACACAATTGTGTTACTTTGCAGAAGATGGAGTGGCGCGAGGCTCAGTTTACGCTCAACCAGTCGACTTTCCAGAGTGACAACGAACTCCAGTACGACTTCCAAGTGGAAGGCATTCAGGGTCCAAACTCAACTGGCAGCGAAGTCATTGCGGTTGTCGACTCGGTGAGGGAGTGCGACCCGAAAGGTACATTTCAATGTCTAAGAATCATCACTGATTGCGTTTTACCAATCTTATTTTACTTCGTCACAGGCACTGAAAATAAACATGAAAAATACTCAAATAAACAAGAAATTCTGAATACTTTTACGATCAATTCACCGCTTGAGCCCAAAACAAAAACGAAATCTGTCACAATAATATCCACCACAAATATAATGTTTTGTATTATTTTAACCAAATCTCTGCTTTGGACATAAGGCTTAGTAAGAAATATTATTTTGTGTTCACTGCTAATTTATTACTTTGTGGAAATCGACAAAACCGTTTCCAGGAGACGTGAGAACATCATCGCTAAAGAACCCCGGCATTATCTCAGAGAAATCCCGGTTTGAGTGCTACCTGTCGACGGATCCCGGCAAGAAGGTTCGCTTTAGGTCTGCCAACATGGCCGACTCAAACACGCCGAGCGCGTTGGCAGCAGTGAGGCTGTGCAAGAGGATCATCTTTAAGTCGACAGTGCAAGAACATTGTCTTGTGCTTCCGAGATACCTGCGCCTGTGCAACGGGCTTCCTGGGGCCGCTGTGCAAACAGGGTGAGTGGCGTCATTCATGTAGGGGGAGGAGGGTATTCCAGTTGTCGGCATGAGTGAGCCGCGAGGAACATAATCTCCCAAATAAGCTAACGCCACCCCGCGCCATAGATTAGTGTTGCAGTATGCGCATTTCCTCTCATAACCTTCATTCATGACTATGTGGAATCATTTGGTTTGGCAAGTGCTTTTGTGGTGTTTTTAGATAAGATTTATTAACCGATATTGTGTGAACTGCTTCTTGCTTTTTCATTGACAGTTTCATCGATTTAACCTACGGAATTTATATTATTTATCGGGATAAAAAGAAGCATATCCGTTGTGACGAAATATGGTGTAGAAACTGATAACTTGGCCTAAAAATAATATTTTCGTTGACATTTTTATTGATCGGGTTGTTTTGTAGCGGTGGTATTCAACGATTGACTGAAATATTTCAAGTCCCAAAGAAGAAGACAACAAATGGTCTTTTGAAACGTCGACAGAAAATATGATCAATCGTTGAATATCACCGCCACAAAACAACCCGATCCATAAAAATGTCATTAACGGGTAGCAAGAGACTTAAGTTGTTTTAGGCATAAATTCCTAAATTTGTTCAGCTGACAAAAGCCCATTGAGCCTAATACAGCAACAACGCTTATGTTATCCGTCATGTGTAATGTGTAATGTGACTGTCTGTCTCTTCTGACAGTAACAACAGCAAATCTGTAAGTGGGTCCTTAAAATAAATTGAAATATCTTTGTCTCCTAGAGTGTGGTTGGGGCGAGTACCGCAACATGTACGGGCCAGGCTGTACGGACACTTGCGGTAACTGCACGGAGACGAGGCGCAACGACACCAAGATCTGCCACCATGTTACTGGGGACTGCTTTACCAGGAAGTGTTTCGGAGACTACGTTCCACCACTCTGCAAGATACATCAAAGTAAGTCTTGGATAAGCTCGGAACAAAATCGCTTGATTGACGAATCCAGTGAATTTCCAAGTACATGCAGTCTACACTCCTTTTTTATCTTCAATTTCATCCAAATGATTTAAAACTTTGGGAGATTGTTATAACCAAATATATTCGCATGGCGTGATCTCAGGACATTTCAACATTTCAAATTACATGTCGCTTACACTAGCTTAGGAAATCACCCCAAAAATACGCTTTGGTGGCCTTTCGATCAGTTACTAATATACTAAGCAATACTCTGAAAATGTCCTTTAATCTGCACCAAACACACTCGTACTTGACAAAGACCCTCCTGGTATAAACCACAACCCCATATACGACAATCGGCCTAGAGCTTCAAATCTGGACTAAATCCTTGCCTTGAGCGTATTAAAGTCTAAAATGTCACAGGTACTTAATTCGCCACTGTGCAATATACATAAAAGAGAGTCCACTATGTTCTGCAAGAGGTCTATA
Source organism: Sweltsa coloradensis (assembly GCA_024449915.1). Classification (NCBI taxonomy): domain Eukaryota; kingdom Metazoa; phylum Arthropoda; class Insecta; order Plecoptera; family Chloroperlidae; genus Sweltsa; species Sweltsa coloradensis. The sequence continues at coordinate 90,706 of JAMZAV010001087.1, forward strand.
GACATTTAAAACTTTGTGCCACTGACACCAGTAACCTGATTTAACTTCAAGATTGTTGTTGTGCTAATATTTCTACACACACGCGTGATAAGTCTGGTTTTGATCTCGAAGAGTCGACTCGTCGCGAGCAACTTAACATTAAACATTATTCTAACTTTTGTTGCGTCGTTCACTGGTCGCTTGATCCTGGAATGTTTGGCCTAAAACATATTTACTCACCAACGTCATAATTAGTGTTTAATGAACTGTATTTTATATTGTTTGTACCTGGTTAGTTTATGACTTGTGAATCCCTCTGCCCAGGCGACCTTCCGACCACCACGGCCGAGCCAGAGGTTGATCACACAGTCAGTGTCGCCATCCCAGTGACGGTTGGCGCCGTCGTTGTCGCGATTGTCGTGGTATTGTTGCTGATCTTGGTGCTCATCACGAAGAGAAGACAAGAACAGGTTGGAAGGAGATTCTTGTTTTGAAAGATTGACTTCGGTGAGAAGCATCTGGGAGAATCGAAATTTATCTTTTATTTGTTGTAGAAACTGCGTAACGAGCTGAGGTTGATATTCGAGGGTGGAGTAGCGGACTCGATCAACCCGAGTCTCCCGCTTTACGAGCAGGCCGAGTTGCTGCCTTACAGCAAGAGGTGGGAGTTTCCGAGAGAGAAACTGAAGCTTGGTGAGTGGAGAAGAGAAGACGGAGACTTTGTAGTCTCGTGCTAGTGGTCGACTGTGTCACTAAAGAGCTGAACCGCTGAAGCTAAAGCATAGGACAACCCTAGCTATACCAATCCCATTAGCACTGATGGTGAACGCCCCCACGAGATGGTTCTACCATAGTAACGGTACACGAAATAATCCTTGTCCGTTGCAGTTTCTCGCTTCTGGCCGGTTCACTTTGGGGTTCGCAGTCAAATTTTTCCACTTCTTTCCTATCCTCCCACAATCGTATCTCTTCCAAATCCTTCCCAGCTCTCTCTCCTATGCCTCCTAAGTCTCCTGTTATGGTATCCCCAGTCTTCTTCTTCCTTCTTCAATTTTTATTTCATACAGTCTTCTGGGCAACCTTTCATCCACCATTCGTTTCATAAGCCCATACCATCTACTCCGGGTTCTTCCCATCCTGTCACTTAACTTCTTTTATACACCCACCATTTCTCTCATGTCCGTGTTTTGTATATTTTCTTTAATCTATCTTTATATTCCTATATTCACCCATAGATAACATTCACCTCTAAAATTGAGTCATTTTTCGGACAAAAGAGGTTTCCATTTTATATTTGTCTTGCCAAACTTTGGCCTGCAATCATATCGGGATCCATATTTTGAATCTCCACTTTTTCTAAAGTCCCAATGGATTGAATCTTTGAAACTCAGATTGGGACATTTAAAGTTTATTCAGCATACCTTTTTCACTTGTCATTGATTTTATATGAACTCAAGTACGTATGACTCGTAGGTGACCAGCTGGGGGCTGGAGCGTTCGGGGTGGTGTTGAAGGGCGAGGCGGTGTGTATCCAGCCAGGGGAGGCCATCACCACAGTAGCCGTCAAGATGGTCAAGCGACACGCCGGACTAATGCACACGAAAGCTCTGGCGTCGGAACTGAAAATAATGGCGCACCTCGGCAAGCACTTGAACGTGGTGAACTTCCTTGGGGCGTGCACGAAACACTTGGATAAACGTGAGTTAATATAATACAAGTGGAAAGAATTAAGTTGAGACCTTTAACATTAAAACTCAAGATCAAGGAGAGTTCCAAGAAATTGTTTTAATAGTTCACATTCGTCCCAAATTTTTACCATTATTTAACAACCGTATTGTATTTACTAATTTTTTAGTATGTACACCAATCCATTCCAGGAATCTCCTCATTTATTATCTTCTATTGCAACTCGCAACCTTCTCGTGGTTTGGCCCGTGATTAGGGGAGTTTTTCTCCCTGAAACTAATGGCGGGCTCTGGGTCGCCGTCGGGAAACTTTCCCCTTTCTCTTTGACTACCTCCCCGACGGCGACGACAATGACAACACGGACGGATGATGACACAGACGGAGAAGACCACGACGTGGGGGAACCCCTGCCCTCCCCATACGCTTGTGGCTGGTTCTGACCAGCACAGGCCTGTCCACCCCTTGTCCCCCCGCGTCGTTCCTTACGTCCCTCTCTTTGTCTCGATTAGCCAAGTTGCATAAATATGAGACGTTAAGCAATATCCAATCCAATCTTAAAGACCCATTGCATTAAGTGGGTTTTTCACTGGAAAACAAAAGAAAGACAAAACCATGGTCAACAATGAATTCAATGGCAACAGAACGACCAACCGCGATCAACTCTTAACGGTCACTTTTCTCTCCGCTCTCTTGTCGAGCAGTGTCCGACAAGTCTTTAAACTTTGTAGGTTAGGTTTTACTCATTAACTTTCCAGTGTGTGAAGGCAACGTGAGAAGTCCCATAATCTACATGATATGTCTACTTCAGAAAAGTTATTTCTCTTCACTTGTTCTATTTCCTTTCCAGTATAAAGCTCGCTTTAGTTGGTGGTAGAACCATTCTTTTCCTCATTGCAACTCACCGGTTTTAACCACGTGACTCCTCGTTCAAAACGCGAACGACCTTTGCTACATTCTGGATGTGTTTTTTCTAGTCCTGGCCATTTAATTCAAATATCCACTTTGATCCTCAGATTTGTAATATCTGCATTTTGATATATTGTAGACACTATTTGCATACCTTTAGGAGCTTGTCAGTAAGCTACAACCTTGGCATGTTTGCACCCCACGCAGGCGACCTGCTGGTGATCGTGGAGTACTGTCGCCATGGCAACCTGCACAACTACCTGTTGAGACGACGATCCGACTTCATCAACCAGATCAACCCGGAGACCGGACTGATCGACCCGACCGTGGGCGCTGACGTCATCGACGACTTCAAGGCGAAGGAAAAACAGGCCAGGTGGGTTGGGTGCATGGGGGCATGGGGGACCGCCGGGATCTGTCATCAATGGATGCATCAATCTCGTGATGTTCATGATCTCAACGTAGAGTTTTTATGATTGACTTAGAAATTAATTCCAACATAGGCCAATGACGTGTCTATGACTTCAAATCTATTGTTGATATATTATTATTATTCCTAGGTCTATATCTATGACTATTACTGACACCCCAAGAAAGTTCCACTATTTGGCTGATAATCATCTGCGTTATTAACATTGGTTCATCTCTATGTTATAGTACTTTTACATACAAGTAGTAGAGCTGTTTAACTGAGCATTTTGATGGAATTGTGCACTTTTTGAGAAAAGCATGAAACTTCTAGCAAAGCTTGCTAATACCATAATGTTCATATTTAGATGTGGAGGGAAGTCAGATTTGACCTCTGAGGATGCTGAGAGGTCAAATTCAAAATGGCCGCCACTCTACGACCCTAATGATTATACACGCTTAACTTGGGAAGCAAATTGTGTAGAAAAGCCTTTTAGGTGTCGTTTTCAATTAATATTGGGATGGCCATTCATATAGTCACACTCACGTGTTCGCCAGGTCAAGGTCAAAGGTCAATTTTGACCAAAAAGGTTAACAAAACAACATGCATAATCGTTTGTTTTCTACCTCATTTTAGAGAATACTCTACCTCCAAATGATGTATTTTTGTATCACGAAGGCCGCCAAGATGACCAACATAGCCAAGATGACAGCGCTGAGAGGTCAAATCCAAGATGGCCACTATTCTACTGGCTTAATGATTATACACACCTAGCTTGGGTAGCAATTAGAGTAGAAAGGCCTTTAAGGTGTCATTTCCAATTAATATTGGGATGCCCATTCTTTTGGTAACAATCACGTGGTCTCCAGAATGAAAGGTCAAGGTCAAAGGTCAAGATTGACCAAAAAATTGAACACAAAACATGCACAATTTTTTGTTTTCTACGTCATTTAAGAGAATACTCTACCTCCAAATGCGTTTTTTTTAAATCACGATGGCCGCCAAGATGACCAACATAGCCAAGATAACCGCGCTGAGAGATCAAATCCAAGATGGCTGCCATTTTACCGGTCTAATGATCATTCACGTTTAGCTAAGGGAGCAAATATTGTGATGCAAGGTGTAATTTCCTATTAATATGGGTATGCCCATTCAATTGGTGTCATTTTTGTGATCGCCAGAACTAAAGGAATTACACTAAGGTCAAGGTCATAGGTAAAGATCGTCGTGAATTTACTCGAATCGATTGTATAACTTATATTTTATTCAAGAACATAATTCTGTCAACAATCTCCAGAACAGAAGCACAATGCCGTGCACTTGAGTGCAGCTTTGGCACATCTACATCGTCCAGTGCAGCCTTTCTTACAGCCTCAGTGGATCAGTTCATGGCATGAATCTGATGCTTCAGGGTGAGTAGTCCAAAGAGGCTCCCACCCTGTCTTTTCCTTCGTCCAGCCCCAGTTGTAGAGATCTGGCAAATCTGGATCCATTATCAATGCCTGGTTCCAAAGTTGGCCTAGTAGCAAGTGCGCTTAATGTGCTGCTGGAGTGCTGCCTTGGTTGGAGGAATATTTTCTATCGATCGAGACTTCTATGTGAAGAGTTGTTTCCTGGCACCATTAACCTCCATGATGTCACTAGTTCGAACTTACATCAGCACAACAAATCGCAATGAGGGAGAAGAGGTGAAAGGGAATGAGGAAACGGGTGGCTCCTTCTTCTGTCATGCCAAAGAACTGGAAAGACTTCCTTCGAGTCAATGAAAACAAAAGTGAATTGTTTGCTTTCCTGTCTCACGAAGCGGTCCATCTTCCTATAGTTGAGGGAAAGGAACTTTATGCAACAGATGGCAGTGGAGTTATCTGCATTCCTGCTGATTCACACTTGGACCACCTAGCTCCATGTACGCACGAGGAAGCCGATATCCGTCTATTACTGCATTTGGCAGATTCCGTGCAAAAGGGATGTAAGAAGTTGACCATACGTATCGTTGACACTGATGTGGTAGTACTGACTATAGCCTCATTCAGTAAAATAGCTCCTGATGAGTTGTGGATTGCCTTTGGTGTCGGATCAAGCTTTCGGTACATAGCTGTCCACGAAATGGTTGCCGCAGTGAATCCGGCACAATGCCGTACTCTTCCCGTCTTTCACGCTCTCACCGGGTGTGATACTGTCTCCGCATTCGCTGGTAGAGGAAAAAAGACTGCGTGGGAAACTTGGAAGTCTTTTCCAGACGTCAATAAAGCTTTCCATGAACTCCTATCCATGCCAAGTGATGTCAGTCAAGAGTCGATGTCATTGATTTAGCGATTTGTTGTGCTGATGTACGATCGAACTAGTGACATCATGGAGGTTAATGGTGCCAGGAAACAGCTCTTCACACAGAAGTCTCGATCGATAGAAAATATTCCTCCAACCAAGGCAGCACTCCAGCAGCACATTAAGCGCACTTGCTACCAGGCCAACTGTTGGAACAGGGCATTGATAATGGATCCAGATTTGCCAGATCCCTACAACTGGGGCTGGACGAAGGAACAGCAGCCTCTTTGGACTACTCTCCCTGAAGCATCAGATTCGTGCCATGAACAGCTGATCCACTGTGGCTGTAAGAAAGGCTGCGCTGGACGATGTAGATGTGCCAAAGCTGCACTCAAGTGCACGGCATTGTGCTTCTGTTCTGGAGATTGTTGACAGAATTATGTTCTTGAAAAAAATATAAGTTATACAATCGATTCGAGTAAATTTACGACGATCTTTACCTATGACCTTGACCTTAGTGTAATTCCTTTAGTTCTGGCGATCACAAAAATGTCACCAATTGAATGGGCATACCCATATTAATAGGAAATTACACCTTGCATCACAATATTTGCTCCCTTAGCTAAGTGTGAATGATCATTAGACCGGTAAAATGGCAGCCATATTGGATTTGATCTCTCGGCGCGGTCATCTTGGCTATGTTGGTCATCTTGGCGGCCATCGTGATTTAAAAAAACATTTGGAGGTATAGAGTATTCTCTTAAATGACGTAGAAAAGAAAAAATTGTGCATGTTTTGTGTTCAACTTTTTGGTCAATCATGACCTTTGACCTTGACCTTTCATTCTGGAGACCACGTGATTGTTACCAAAAGAATGGGCATCCCAATATTAATTGGAAATGACACCTTAGAGGCCTTTCTACTCTAATTGCTACCCAAGCTAGGTGTGTATAATCATTAAGCCGGTAGAATAGCGGCCATCTTGGATTTGACCTCTCAGCGTGGTCATCTTGGCTATGTTGGTCATCTTGGCGGCCTTCATGATACAAAAATACATCATTTGGAGGCAGAGTATTCTCTTAAATGAGGTAGAAAACAAACGATTATGCATGTTGTTTTGTTCACCTTTTTGTTCAAAATTGACCTTTGACCTTGACCTGGCAAACACGTGAGTGTCACTATTTGAATGGGCATCCCAAAAATAATTGAAAATGACACTTAAAAGGTTTATCTACACTATTTGCTTCCCAAGTTAAGCGTGTATAATCATAAGGATCGTAGAGTGGCGGCCATTTTGAATTTGACCTCTCAGGATACTCAGAGGTCAAATCTGACTTCCCTCCACATCTAAATATGAATATATTGGTATTAGCTAGCTATGCTAGAAGTTTCATGCTTTTCTCAAAAAGTGCACAATTTTTCAGCTTAACAGCTCTACTAAAGGTATTTTTACATAAAAATTAACAACCATTTTTGCTGAATACAATTTGCGGAAATATCACATTCAATTAATTATTGTAAATAAATAAATTCGTATTTAGGGTCTACTCACTCAGTCACAGAACAGATTTTCAATGGGGGACATTAAATTTAAAGCAGACCAAGCCAACTTTGAAGGAAACAAAGATATATCTTTACTCTTTAGTATTTGTTTCAAATAAGTGTTACAGAGTAGTACAATAACTATATAAGATTATTTAAACATACTCACAGTTTACTGAAGTGTACAATTAATTTCTTTGTACATTCAAATATTGTTAACATCATAATGATTTAGAGGTCAATCCGTTAAATTATGTAATGTGTTAACTTTACTTGTGATAAATTTAACAAAGTAGCTTTACTATGTTACTAGATTGGACTCGAATTCTCCCTCTGACAAACAGACGGCGGTGAGCTATGAGAGCCAAGGCACCGGTGGATTCCAGGCGGACACCACACCTATACGTGAGTATCTTAGCTCGAGAGGTGAGGGATGGGGGTCAAATTTACCGAGTTCTGTGTACGGAGTCAAGTTAATAGACGTACATTATCTTGACTTTGACGTAGTTGAATTTCATATTTTGTGTCGAAAGACCCATTAAAAGTGTTCCGGCTTATTTACAGTTCTCTAGTTGTCCAAACAGTATTGTTTCTAGAAGCTCCACATTATAAATTCATTGGAGCCACCTGTGAACGAAATAATGATTAATAAATTAATTAATTCGTATTTTAAGTCTACTTTCTCAGTCACATAACTGATTTTCTGTGGGGGACATTCAATTTAAAGCAGACCAAGCCAGACCTGTGGGCCTGTAGACGTTGCTGTCAATGAGATGTATTGCCTATGTCGAACTTTGTATGATGGTCATAACAGGCTGCATGATTGGTTGGGTTTTGGGGACAGACCCTGATCTGGGGTGTCCCAGATATCGGGGGGTCAAAGAAAAGGGTTAGTTTGGGGATGGCAGACTTGTTGCCTTTTGGTTTTTGGCCTTCTGGTCAGAGCCAGAGGTATGATAGCTAGGCTAGCTAATTCAAATCCAGGTATACCAATGTGTCTATTTACCAGGATGCAATTACCATCTCTTTTTTGCTGGTGACGAGTACAACTGTTTAAGGAGTAGTCTTTTTTTTTGGCGACTAGTAGGAGCGGTGATGGCGCCATATAGAGATATCAATACTTATCAAAGTAACAGCATAGCGTAGTACCCCAGCGATTCATAGCTTCGTAATGGACATTCACGGTGTGAGATGTACCATGTTTTGTTTTTCAGTGACTGGACTGAAGAACGCTGCTGAAAACACTTCAAGTACGAACCAGGTTGGGAATGATTATCGGGTGGTTTTCAAACCAAAGGAGGTTCCGGTGTGCACCAAGGATCTGCTCAGCTGGGCTTTCCAGGTGGCTCGCGGCATGGAATACCTGGCTGGGATGAAGGTGAGCGAGTGATTGATTTACAACTTTATCACGGGTGGAACTATCGCCAATGTTAGCCGATCATCAGTCTACCCTTTATAAATTTGTGTAACAAGTTATGAATCCAAAGGTAAAAGTAGATATTAACATAATATTTGATTAAAAGTAAGTATAATTCCTACCATAGGTTTTGCACGGAGACCTAGCGGCAAGGAACATTCTCTTAGCCGATGACAACGTCGTCAAGATTTGCGACTTCGGCCTCTCAAAGACTGTGTACACGTCCAGTAACTATCTGAAGAAAGGAAATGTGAGTTTAAAATTGAACGATATTTAAATCATTACAAAATCATTACCGATATCAAATATTAAAAACTGGATGAAAACTTAGCGGGCAATTTGTAAACCAGCAAGTTTTAAAATAGTTTGGGGAAAAAGTGATGTGCTACATAATGCAATCACTTCGTATATTTTTACCTAATGACCAATTAAGATTTTGGAAAAGGAAAAATAACAAATGACTTTTACGGTATCTCTGTAGTTCTACTCTAAACCAAAGTGTTTGCATGGATACAGGAGAAGCTGCCGCTCAAGTGGATGGCTATTGAGTCGATACGAGACAGAGTGTTCTCCACTCAGTCGGACGTCTGGTCATACGGCATCGTGTTGTGGGAGTTCTTCTCCCTCGCTCAGAATCCATACCCGGGTGAGTGAAGCATTGCATTGTAGGAGTTCTTCTCCCTCACTCAGCAACCCTAGCTGGGTAAGAAAATCTTTTGAAAGTTCTTCCTTAATCAAAACTCCAATCCGGATCTCTACCCAAATGAGACTTATTGACTGCGGGTATTTTTTACCCTTTGCTCAAAATTCTGACCTTGACAAGTAATTTCTTGAGGTTCTTATTCGAAAATTATTCTTATCCAGTATTTGTCAGTACGTGTGGATTTCTGATCGATACTGGTACTTACAGTATTTATCATCAATATAAATGAATATGAAATTATTTGTTAAATGGAAACATGGATATCTGCATTTTGTTTGTAATGAAGCCATTTTGTTACCATTTATTTGTTTCATTAAATCTTATCTCTTATTTCTTTTGAATTTCTGGAGATGCGTAATACAGCAGCACAAGAGCCCCACCATCATATTCTTTATTTATTTCTGTCCAAGGGTGTATCCTATTATATTATATTATATTATTTTTTATTATATTATATATTTTTTTGAAACATAGTCTAAAATTCTACTTTTCGGTAGGTGTGGAGGCATATGACGAACTCTATTCAAAGCTGTTGCACGGGTACAGAATGGATAAACCTCAATATGGGACTAAAAGAATGTGAGTAACAATAATGATTAAATCAAAAAACCATCATCCTTCTAATGCTGAAGCCATCTTACTGTAGATAATTGATGAGATACATCAACACTGGAAGAGAACGATGTACGATATAATTGAAAATTAACACACACTTAAAGATAAATTATTATGTTGTCATTTTGCAATACATCTGTTTGACGATGAGCCCTAGTACAGTAATAATTAAGTATTTGAAAAAAGTCCCACAATTATTTATCAATGGTAACGTTATAAAATCTGTGCTCAAAAATTCATCTTTTTGGATTTATGGTTTTGGTTAGATTGATTTTTTAATATTTTATACTTGACTTGGGCCCATTTGAGATTTACAATACAAACCATAACTATGCCGTATGGTATTGTAGACTGAACTGTCATAAACCCCATTATTGGCCAGAACTTGTGTTCTTTATAGTAACTACTTGTATGAGCTTAGTGAATTACTGACAAGTCCCACGTTGGGAGCCAAATGAAGAGTAACTGAAAAGCCCAAAATTGGGAGCCAAATGAGGAGTTACTGAAAAGCCCCACGTTGGGTGCTAAATGAAGAATTACTGAAAATACTACGTTGGGCGCCAAATGAAGAGTTACTGAAAAGCCTCACTTTGGGCGCCAAATGAAGAGTTACTGAAAATCACTACGTACGTTGGTTGTGAAATGAATAGTTATTGATAAGCCATATTATGTTAGGCGCCAAATGAAGAGCAAGTGAAAAACTCTACGTTGGGCTCATAATGAAGAGTTACTGAAAAGCGATACATTGGGTGTCAAATGAAGAGTAACTGAAATGCCATGGAAATCGAATGTTCAGATATAAAGCGGTGAATCCCAGGAAGGGATATTACTCTTTACCATCAGTGGCATAAAAGTGTATTTAGTAATTTGTACAACAATTTTACATTGTTTGAAATGTATTGCATTTGGCTGACTGAATTCCACGACACAACTTGAAAGGACACAATATACGCTAACATACGTACATAAATATTTATAATCAAATAAAAAGACCTAATTTGCGACAATCAGTAAAACGCACCTCAAGATCTACCAAGAAACTCCCTGTATTTTGATTCCAGACACGGAGTGATGCTGCGCTGCTGGCAGGCCGAGCCAAGAGAACGACCCTTGTTTACCGAACTTGTGGATCTTGTAGGCGACATGTTGGAGGAGAGTGTGCGCGCGGTGAGTTGCACATTCCTACCCTACTTCATATTCTCTTGAATGCCTACATTGTACACACAATACCCATTCTCTACCTTAAGGTTGCCGCCCAGTTTTAGAATCATACGCAATGTTTATTTACAGTCAATCCGAATCTACAACAAATGAATAGAGTATAATAATGATTTTTTTTCGATTCACTTAGCCTATTACTCTAGAGTCCATATAGTGGCTTTTCCCCAAAAATATAATACCAACATTGTTGGCTCGAGCGCCAAGAGCGCGAGTCTCATTTGGGAGGTCCCGGGTTCAAATCCCGTCGAGATCGCCAATCCTGATTGAAGGATTTTTCCAAGGTTTTCCTCAGTTATTAATGAGAATGAAAGGGAATTAGTCTTCTTAAAAAGCCCTCAGTCATCCCTTTACAATTGTCTTAATTTAATTTCATTATACCTGGTTAGACACTTGAAGAGGGGCATACATTGCACCCTACAACAGGTTTGCCAAAAAATATTTATTAATATGAAAATCTAAATGATTATTTTTTAAAAATATTATGTGGTTAGACTGGTAACTTGCTTCATTTAGGCTATCAGAAAAATGATATCATTTACTATCAATACATTTCCAGGAAGATAGGTTACGTATTCTCCTGTTTCGAATCCTCTTTAAGAAGTATAATGTTTCAAGCCTATGATTTCAGCACTACATAAACTTGAACATGCCGTACGTGACTATGAACAGACTGAGCGAGGTGGAGGATAGCGACTACCTACTTCTTCTGAGAACCAGTACAGACTCGGCCCAGTCGGGTGGCAAAGTCGTGAGCGATATCGACGCGCCTCGAACATCCTCGGAAGGAACCGGCAGCAAGATTGCCAAGTTCTTCGAACCTTTCTATATTCACATTTGATCATTTCATACGTTTGCTGACAGAGATAAAATAAATGATTATTGCGAGTGATTGGAGGAAGGAAGTCTGGATGGAAGATAAGTGAGAGTCATGACACAGTTTTCTCAATGCGGACGAACATAATCGACGGAGGAATGTTTATTGGTTTTTATACCTGGCTGCAAATAAATTTATGTTGGGAACATTGCTGCACAAATATCTTTATATCTGATTTTAATCACTCAAAAGTTTAAAGGTTGCTTGCGTGGCAGCAGTGGCCTGTCCGAGCGGTGATATAATAGACCATGAAGCGTCCGATACACGGGGAAGTTCTCCCTACGAATTCTCCTCGGAGAATTCTTTAAAAAAGTTGAATACATGTGTTTCACTGGCGTGCGGCACTAGAGGAAAGAAATCTTCACGTGAATCAAAGGCTGAACTTCATTATGTTACTTTATTTATAAAAGTTACTTTCTTTCAGTCCCATTGAGGCAAGAAAGTAAAGTCGGTGCAAATGTGAAGCAGTATTGCACCAGTTTAACTGGGATCTCTTGTGATTGAAGAATTTTTCATTAAGCATAGAGAGGAAATGTGAACATGCGTGAACTCATAATATTCTCAACAAATTGTTATATGATATTATATTATTCAGACAAATTAAATTTGTGACTGCTCTACAATGCATTGGGATAATGTAAGGGTATTTAAGTATGAGAAGTGTTATTTATTTATTACAAACTATTATTTATATTTATAATCAAAATTATATGATGTCCAATAGGGAAACCTCGACAATCTATTAGAAGTTGCGGTACAGTTTTGTTTGTAAAGTACATTAATTTGTATATACCGATACTTAAGATTGATCTACAATGGGTGTATAATTGATAGAACAAAGTAGACTAAAATAAAGTCAGAGATTGTGGTCAGGCTATGATTGTGTGTGGCTAGGCTATGTTAGTGTGTAACAGGATGTCATTTGTGGACAGGCTATGTAATCTATGCATACATTGTAATATACACTTCATAAGTATTGTTTAAAGACCAGGAAGCATCGAAAACACTTTTTCAGGCGCGTTGTTGGATGAGCGTACTTGGTGCATTGAGCTGCCATGTGTTATTCAGATTTTCTGTTGATCTGTGAAAAATCATTACAATCGGATAAAGCATGTAGGTGTTATAAGTCGAAGATTTTTTTTAAACGAAAAAAATCGTAAAATTGCGATTTTCATGAGAAATAATTCTTCAATTGTGCTAAAAAAACGTGTCAGTTCTAAGTTCAGAGATTTCGAAGACCTTCAGGTAATTTTATTGCAATTGGAGTATCAGTTAAGCCGGAATCGTATAAACAAACACACAAAAATACAAACAGAAAAAAGGAAAAAAGAAAAAAACATTCCGGATTTTTTTCTCCAGTGTAGTGGAATGTAATCTTCGCTTCGCTCATCAACTATGTTAGTAGATGGTCGGAAAAAACGGCAGAAAAGCGATGACTGATGAGTAAACCTCCCTATAATTTGCAAGAACTTTTACATTTTTCAAACAATATTTGCAAATAAAATTTGACACGCTTTGCAAGATTGTAGTCACAGGGCAAAGTCAATTTATGTATTAAGATTGTATTTGGATGAGCGTAGCGAGCGAAGCGAAGATTCATTTCACTACACTGAAGAAAAAAATCCGAAATGTTTTTTTTTTTCTTTTCTTTTCTTTTTTTTGTATTTTTGTGTGTTTTTTTAACACGATTCCGGCTAAACTAATACTCCAATTGCGATAAAATTTTATGGAGACTTTCAAAATCTCTGAACTTAGAACTGCCACGTTTTTGAGCACAATCGGAAAATTATTTCTCAATGAAAATCGCAATTTTCGACTTATAACACTCATTTTTTTTTATTTTAAAAAATTCTTGATTAAACCCTACATGCTTTATCCGATTTAAATTATTTTTTCACAGAACCTTAATTTTATGAATTAAGATATTCGTGTGAAATTTGAGCGCAATCGAAAAATTATTTTTCATGAAAATAGAAATTTTGCGGGTTTTTTCTTTTTTTAAACAATGTTTTGACTTATAACTCCTACATGCTTTATCTTATTGTAATGATTTTTTCACAGAACCTTAATTTTATGAATTTTTATATTCGTGTGAAATTTGAGCGCAATCGAATATTTATTTCTTATAAAAATCGCAATTTTTCGATTTTTTTCTTTTTTTAAAATTATGATAAATTTAAAAAAATCATTTAAATTTAAGTGAATTTATTTTTTATTTAATTTAATTTAATTTTTAAAAAATTGAATTTAGTAATAATTTTTTTACAGAACGGAAAATCCGCATAACACATGGCAGCTCAATGCACCAATTACGCTCATCCAACAACGCGTCGGGACTTAAGCGTTTTACTAGTTATGCTTGGCAATTTTTTAGATCTAATTGCTTTTGATTGTGTAAGGTTGGCTGTATTTTTACAAGTTTTTGTTATGTGTGGGTAATTAATGCTAGGCACACTGATTATATTAACAGAGTAATATGCTTTGTTGATCATTGTTAAACATTTTGATACTTTTCTTTGTAATGTAATTAAAAATATTAGTATTGCTTTATTGTTTATAATTTGTGTATAGTGTACTGTAAGTTATATTGTGTCAGTTCTGCTATACTCCGTATAATGAATGCCACATCCCTACCAAGACGAGTAGTGTGACAGTGTAGATTATGGTTTATTTGAATGTTCAAGACTTTTACAAGAGACTTAGAAGACTACGCATAATATGAGAGTTGACCTTGTAGCTTACGTTCGATGAACTGCGGCTTGCGATTGACTGATGACAGATGACTGAAGACCAAACAAGTTTCACACAGCTTTTTAAAAATTTAAATAACTTTTTCATAATATTTACTGCGTGTCCTCAAAATTTAATTCCACCCTCACGTATTATAACATAGGTTCAAAGTAAATTGTAAAAATGATTACTACGTAACTACTAGAAAAAAGTTAAAGTATTATAGAAATAGCCTTATAACAAAATTTAATAATAAATACAAAAAATGAAATAGGGTAACCGTGATCAAGTATTTTTACTTATGTGGTTGCCTTAAAATTAACTGGCAGAAACTTATTCTTGGATAAAATAAGAAACTTTTTGCCACAATTATTAAACCTGCTATTTTCTTTATGGACCTTATTGCAAAGCAGGCTGAACTGAGTTTACTACATAGAACAACGTAGTGTCTTAAGATTTATATATTTTTTAAATTGCCTTGGGTGGGACTATATGAAAGACAGTTGAAATAATAATTTATCCATTCGCAACCATTTGTAATACATTTTGTTTAGTCTTGACATTTTCGTTTTTGAGATGAATGAAACAGAATAAAACAAGTTTTTATAGATTAAAGACTTATTGAATGTTTGCAGCACCAATCACCTCTGCATTTCCTACTTTGCTTCCTGCGTTATTTCATAACATATCAGTTGCGGAAATGGATTCTGCCTGTGCTGATAACATGTTAAGACTGTTCCACGAGGTTTTTCCATTTTCTTAAATATGCAGCTATTAAAAATGTAGTGAATGAAATTGAAACCTGACACTATTAGAATATATATATATATTTTCTGATCAGACACCCGGCAAATATTGCATCTTCAACATAATTTCAAACTGCAATTGCATCTAGCACATCGTTCAACGTAGAAAGTTGTGTTTCTGTGACATTAATGTTTGACTGTTTTTTTCTTTCAGTTTAACAAAGAGAAAACATAGGATTTTACACTTCGGTATGTTCCACGATTTTTTTAGATAACCGGTATTTTTTGTCAATTTGTACCGGAAAACGGAAAAATTCGCAGGGGACACGGTTCCGAAAAAATACAAATGCTATGTTTTCCTTTGTTAAACTGAAGAAAAACAGTCGAACATTTAATGTCACAGAAACACAACACAACTATCTACGTTGAACGATGTGCTCGATGCAATTGCAGTTTGAAACTATTTTGAAGATGTAATATTTGCCGGGTACATTATTATTTTGGTACCTGTCATTGTTTAAAACCTTTCTGTATTTCACTGTTTATATCTTGTATTTCTTGTCTTTATTTGGATTAAGTAAACTCTCATGAAATCGTTATCAATCTTTTTAATTCATCCAGTTTCCTAGATCTACAACATTCACCTAATTTTAATTAAGTAACAACAGTACAACATAATAATCCAATAATTCATACACTCTAACATCCGGCCGACGTTGAGCTAGCTGAGGTAGAGTCACACATGAAACTCAGATTGTATTTATTGCTTAATTATTATTAAAGACTTAAATACAGTAAATTTAAGCGCAGAGCAACGAAAGCAATAATTCTAATTTCTTAGCAAGATATTATTGTGGTCCACAGTCAATTTTATTTTATTAGATCACAAAATGTTTCTATTGGATTTCCTTTTAGTTCAAATGCTTCCTCAACTATTTTAACAAAGTCATTTAAGCTGGTACTCGAGGAAAGATCTTTACGTAACCATGACAATAGACTTATACATAGTAACTTTTCCGAAGGTTTTTTTAAAGCTGGTAAAATTTATATTGGACTGTAGTTATTTAATGTCTGGTTATTATCTTTCTTAAAAAATGGGACATGTTTATGCTTAAATTCTGTCACTTCCAGTCGTATTTGGTTTGGGTGTGGTGCATCTACGCCAGCCCCTAAGGATTTCCTCAGTTGTAAGACAAATACGTGACTTTTTGTCAAATCCCTTTGACAGTCCCACCAAACAATCCGCTCACTATGACCTATAATATTTACTTGATCATGCTCAGAGGGATGTGTTGTTCCTGGAAGAAGGACAGATTATATAATGAATATAATTTTTATTTTTGTGAAATCTAAATGGATTCGTTTGTAAATACTAGGCCGAGGGATCCCCAAGTTTTTCCACCTTTAGCGATTTTGTCTCTTGTTTTATTATCGTTCACTACTGATTTTGACCAGTCTTCTAAGATGCCGTAGGTAATGAAAACTAATTTCATGTTGCATTTTTTGACATCCTAGTTTGGCAATTCTAATACTACTAATGATTATATTTATACAAGGTTTTTAAGCATACGCCCGCTTTGAAGACATTTTTAAGGCATGATATCAATTATCGTAAAGGTTTGCCCCGACTGGGGATCGAAACCCAGAACCTTCGGCTTAACCGAATGAGCTATCGGGGCCTAAGACTAACCTTTACTAAATTACTTCATAATTATTGTGATTGTTGAGAGCTATGATTTATTTAGCTGGAGGTTCTGGATTCGATCGCGGCAAACTTTTACGACAATTGAATCATTCACTAATAATAATATAGTTTGGTGCGTATGTTTATAACACGAGACATCATACATCGACTTCAAATTGAATCACGTCATATTCCCCAGTCCTCACCACCAACCCACATCCTTATCTAAACTCATTGTCTTAATATTTTGTCAAACTATCCCAGACACAGCTTGGAAATACCCTCCTTGATGGTGACTGTATGTTGGGAGGATAGCTGGCAAGGAAAGTCGAAATATGACCATTACAAGACCGGGCACCCAATACGAGCTTCGTCTTATAATCCAAGAGAACTTTGGCTTAAATCTTTGGTAAAAATAGCCGACTTCTCAAAGTACAGTCACGCTAATTTGTTTTAATTTGTTCAATTCGTTCAAATTTCTTTCATTACTAATTTTGATATATTTATGTTTTCTTTAGTTTTCTTTATTATCGATTATAAAATATAAACCTCTGTCGACCTCGGTCTCACGTACGAGTTGTGCCCGCCTGGTATAAAGTGCTATCTCAGTCTTCCGTCAAGTAACTTCCCATGCATGATTATCTTCCTTCTGTGCAGGACCGACGGGAAGCGGCCCTAAACTGTGGTCGTACATATCCTGGAAGCGCTCAGAGGTAAGACGGCCTTCTCGAATGTTTTCCAAGTGATAACGGGAATCATTTCGCACTGGAGCACTTAACACAGTCGCACTTGTTGCTTGTGAGGGCGTCTCCTCTCAACTGTGTCAAAACATAACCAAGTTTTACTGTGTGTCAAAAACAGCTCTAACAAATGGACATAGGGCTACTGGTGACGAGTGTAAAGCGATTTAGTTTACAATCAGGGACATGTATGTAGTTAATGACTGTCAGAAACATCTATAACTTACTGTCAAATTTTTACCGAGTGTAGATTAAAAGCTCGAAAACTGCGATTTCAGTTCTTATTATTGCAGTGTTTATAACATCCCTTAATTGTTCACTGTCAATGCCAGCTGTTCTGGTGAAAGTTTTAGTGTACCGCCGCAATGTAAGGAGTAGTCTTCTGATGTAGCCCCACCCAACACATTTCTCTCACTCAATGAGAAGCGGACCACACCGGGGTAAGATTGTTCACCGGTCGAACACAAGCGCACCCTACGCTCGTTCACTCTGCACTGTCGTCTGCCGGGTTACCAAATGCAGAAGCAAAGACTTGAACAGTAAGTAGTCTTGTAATGTAGCCCCACCCAACACGATATTTCTCTCACTCAATGCAAGCGGACCAACACGGGGTAAGATTGTTCACACGGTCGAACACAAGCGCACCCAACGCTGTCCCTCTGCACTGTCGTCTGCCGGGTTACCAAGTGCAGAAACAAAGACTTGAACATGTAAGTAGTCTTGTAATGTAGCCCACACCCACACTTTCTCTCACTCAATGAGAAGCTGACCACACCGGGGTAAGATTGTTAACCGGTCGAACACAAGCGCACCCTACGCTCGTTCACTCTGCACTGTCGTCTGCCGGGTTACCAAGTGCAGAAACAAAGACTTGAACATGTAAGTAGTCTTGTAATGTAGCCCCACCCAACACATATTTCTCCTCACTCAATGAGAAGCGGACCACACCGGGGTAAGATTGTTCACCCGGTTCCTAACTACAAAGCGCACCCTAAGCTCTTCACTCCGCACTTCGTCTGCCGGGTTACCAAGTGTAGAAACAAAGACTTGAACATGTAAAGTAGTCTTGTAATGTAGCCCACCCCACCCAACACATTTCTCTCACTCAATGAGAAGCGGACCACACCGGGGTAAGATTGTTCACCGGTCGAACACAAGCGCACCCTACGCTCGTTCACTCTGCACTGTCGTCTGCCGGGTTACCAAGTGCAGAAACAAAGACTTGAACATGTAAGTAGTCTTGTAATGTAGCCCCACCCAACACATTTCTCTCACTCAATGAGAAGCGGACCACACCGTGGGTAAGATTGTTCCACCGCGGTAGAACACAATCGCACCCTACGCTCGTTTCACTCTGCACTGTCGTCTGCCGGGTTCCAAGTGCATAACAAAGACTTCGAACATGTAAGTAGTCTTTATGTAGCCCCACCCAACACATATTTCTCTCACTCAAGTGATAAGCGACAGACCACACCGGGTAAGATTGTTCACCGGTCGAACACAAGCGCACACTACGCTCGTTTCACTCTGCACTTCGTCCTGCCGGGTTACCAAGTGCAACACACAGACTTGAACATGTAAGTAGTCTTGTAATGTAGCCCCACCCAACACATTTCTCTCACTCAATGAGAAGCGGACCACACCGGGGTAAGATTGTTCACCGGTCGAACACAAGCGCACCCTACGCTCGTTCACTCTGCCTGTCGTCTGCCGGGTTACCAAGTGCAGAAACAAAAACTTGAACATGTAAGTAGTTTTGTAATGTAGCCCCACCCTACCAATTTCTCTCACTCAATGAGAAGCGGACCACACCGGGTAAGATTGTTCACCGGTCGAACACAAGCGCAAACCCCACGCTCGTCCCCTCTGCACTGTCGCTGCCGGGGTTTCCAAGTGCGAAACAAAGACTTTGAACATTAAGTGTCTTGTAAAGTAGCCCCACCCAACACATTTTCTCTCACTCATAGAACTGACCACACCGGGGTAAGATTTTTCACCGGTCCAACACAAGCCACCCTAAAGCTCGTTCATCCTGCACTGTCGTCTGCCGGGTTACCAAGTGCGAAACAAAGACTTGAACATGTAAGTATTTTTGTAAAGTGCCAAAACCCCCCAACACATTTCTCTCCTCAATGAGAAGCGGACCACACCGGGTAAATTGTTCACCGGTCGAACACAAACGCACCCTACGCTCGTTCACTCTGCACTGTCGTCCTGCCCCGGGATACCAGTGCAGTAACAAAGACTTGAACATGTAATGTCTTGTAATGTAAACCCCACCCAACAATATTTTCTCTCACTCAATGAGAAGCTACCACACCGGGTAAATTGTTCACCGGTCGAACACAAGCGCACCCTACGCTCGTTCACTCTGCACTGTCGTCTGCCGGGTTACCAAGTGCAGAAACAAAGACTTGAACATGTAAGTAGTCTACGTTATAATTTATTATGTGTCACTGGAGATGGGGTAGGTTTATGATAAAGTGCCACTCTTAACTCGACTTTCGTGCCGAATGATTTTATTCAGCAATCGGTGCCCAATTTTCACGGCGTTATTCAGAAAAAAGATTAGATAATTATTGTAATTTTTATTAATTAATAAACCTTAAAACTTTATACCACTCTTGTGTTGCTGAAATGTTCTAAAAATTTGTGAATTATATTAATAATAATTGATATAAGTAAATGATGGATAAAAGATCAGCACTGACGCAAGATTACACATTTTCTCGTCCAATGCCACTTCGTATCCATCTCAATTAGCAAAATATTACATCTAGCATACTACAACGTTGTCAGTGCAATCTTTGATAATGAAAACGCCGAATGTCGCTGATTGACGAGCGATCAAACCAAGTTTTGTTCATTTTTGACAAAAAAGTAGAACTTTCTAGAATTTTCCTGATATTAATGAACATTTAGCAGCGCAAAAAGTTTCTTATAGAATTCTACTTTATATTATTTTCGACGGTATACGAGCTGTAGACAAGTGAAAACCGCCACTGGCACTGATGTATGTATCTCTAACTAGTAACTAGACACTATAAACTCAATACTTTTGCCAATTATCTTTTGTTATATTGAGCGTTACTTGCAGTGGTAGATACTTGGAGAGGGGGGAGAGGGGGGCAATGCCCTCCCCCCAATGAAATTCCGATTTTGATTGCGTAGCCAATTTATACCAACATCTCTTTTGATATTTTTCATGTTTTACGTGTTTTTTGGCCGGAGGAGAATTCGAATAAGGGGGATCATCCTTCAGTAGATAATATATATCTGCTTCATTTCAATCAGTAGTAGACCTAATTTGTCGTATGTAATAATAATTCTCTTCCAGAACAAAAGCATAATTAAATTTCTTATTTAAGCCGAGCTTGGCAGGCCGGTGCTGATTCGGTGATGCCCAAGATGTAGGTGGAAACACCCCTTTACCCAACTAAACGATGTTGGAACAAAGTGTAGTGATATATATATATATATTTAAGAAGAGGATGTGTCATATTAAGCTATTTGAATATGCCGCCAAGTGCTATCTTGAGTAGGCCTAGGCGGTGTATGGGGTGTTGGAATAAATGGCGGTCTTAAAGTGAACCAGATTATAGTTGCCTACATACTTACCTTTATCCTCGATCATCAAAAACATCCTGACACAAGTGAGCTGCAAATTCGCACAGTTTTTCGCCCTCGGCCACAAAGGCACTAGCGGCGGGAACTTTGAAACAGACCCGTACTGGTTTTGCAAAATCGAACTCCCCCCCCCCCCCCACATATACCTTCCAGCTTCCAAGTTAGTTTTTTAATTATCTGAAAATCTTGACAAAAATCATTGGGGGGGGCTAATAATAAGGGCAAGACCGACCTGCCAATGTGGTGACTTGAGTACAAGTCAAACATCTCATGTTTCAGGTATTCCGGAGTGCTGTTCCTTCTTGTCTGTGGCGGCTGTGCGGGCGCAAGGTAAGAACATGACAGAGCTGGAGGTGCAAGGAAGACAGTTAACCCCTACACACAACCACTGAACGTAGCTGCCAGCATCATTCAGATTCGCAGATCAGCGCAGTGTGGTTGAAACTACGTGCTTTATACTTTATAGTATAGTATCCTAACGTATTTTAGCGGTATAGGCGCGTTACCGGAACTATAGATTTGCTGAGGTAGAATTTAGGAATGCGCGGTCGGTTTATGCGCACTTTGCCAACGGAACTCCATCCCTTAAAGTCTATTTCCCAATGCCTGATTGTTGGTGTACAACTTAATGGTACAAGTCTTGGATTTGATTGGTATTTCACATTTTCTAAGCAGCCTTCTTCAAACGACTTAGGTCTGGAATTACATACAAGCATTAGGAACTTGTCTGGGACATTCTTGAGTTCCGTTGACAAAAGTATGCATAAATATATTCCTAAACTCTAAGTCAGATGATTCATAGTAACTGTAACGAGTTTCTGTCCATCCTTGAGGTACAAAGTGAAGTGATCATCGACCGTTGAGACAGGTATCGGGTCGCCTCCGTTAATTGTCTACCAACCGCTAGGCCCGAGAAGGGTTGCGAATGAAAAGCTTAGCTGCAGGCAGACAATGAACGGGGCGACCGATACTTGTATTGACAGTCACTGGACACTTTGTACCTCAAGGATGAACAGATTTCAGTTGCGCTGAGTTTCTTACTACGCTTTACTCAATGACACCACTAGATGGATGATCTGCAACGACCACATCGTCGTCGCATGAACAAGGCCAAGCCACATCACAGGAGGTCGGTGGAAGGCTCTATCTGTGTCAACCAATTGTGCAATGAAGGATACATGCAATTGTAGGTTCCCTAAAACTAACGCCACCTACACATAAGGCCAACAGTAATGTATGTCACCTGAACTGAAGGTCACCTATACTAGTATACTCCAACTGCATTGTAGGTAATTTTTGAACTGTAGAAGACAATATGCAGCAAGGTGTACTTCACTGCAGATCATCTGCAATTTTGATCTGCAATATAGGTCAAAATTAATACACTGTCGATCATCTACACAAAATGTTGCCAGTACTGCAGTTCATCTTCACCAGTTTACCTGCTTCTCAGATCACCTGTTGTGTAGATCAAGTGCACAATAGCAGCTGTCACCTGACTTATAGGTAATCTTCATAGTGTTTTACCTGCCCTGAAGATCAACTACAAATAAGTTTCCTGAATTGTAGGCGATCCTACAAGTGTTACCTCCTCTTTAGGTCAACTTCAATTTAGTTCACCTGCTTTGTAGGTCAACTGCACTGTAGCTGTCGCCTGCATTATAAGTTAACTATAATGTAGGCAAAATAAATGACGCTCTTACGCTAAACCAATGTGAGTAAACCTTTCTACAATATTTTACCAACGAATTGATAAACTTTCGAAGTGCAAAATTATTTTAGCACCTGCTACTAAAGGTGAAGCCTAATTCCATCCACAATCATCCAGACCTAGTTTCACCAAAATCGTAAAATGTTAAAGTTTCATTTGAATTTCCCAGTTCAATGTTTGGGGCAGAATGATTGAAGTAAACGGTCAACTTCTGGCGGCTGCCTCTTACAATGTGCGTGCTTCCAGTTCTAGATACACCCGACCTCTTCCTGATTGCCAACGACGGTTTAGTCTACTGCGTGGCGGAGGGTCCTGGAGCACAAGCTTCCATCATCTGGACTAACAAGTCTTCGTCGGATTCGGAGCCGTCACGTGAGTGAGGTCATTCATACGATCCAGAGTCAGGGACACAAAACATTTATACTATCATTCACAAGTTAAATTAATACAATAAATGTACAGGCATAATCCCAGAAAAGGCAACACGTTTTGAACACTGTACAGTGAACACCTTATTTTACAATATGCTTTAATTTTTTTTTTAAATCCATCATACACTGAAAAGAAATGATTTGTGGTCAAGCTTGTGCTATATGCTTGTTTTTGTGCTTGGTTTTCTTCCAGGAAAACACCTCAAGCCAAAGATAATGTGAAAACGAATAGGTCCGTCCAAAGCCTTTGTGCCTCACACAATGAAGGCCTAATGTAGACAAATTTAATTTAGACATTCTGCTTCTGCGCGTCTGTCACTCTGGGAATAATTTGACCATACCACATACAGTAACATCTGTAGATGTTACAATATTTAGCCATACTTTGAATGACACTATAAACAAAATCCTCTGCTATTAATTAAATAAGACCTTACGTATGTTACAGGTTTCGAATTCAAGTCTCATTTCCCGAACGAATGCGCTAAAACCCAGACTACTAATTTCTGTCCATGGCCTTGGCGGGACTTGGGGAGTTGGTCCAATCGGTCGTCGCTTGAATGGAGCGTACCTCCAATCCACAACTACAAATGGGAGCGTAAGTACAACCCTTCCATAGTTCCAGTCCTTTGTAGCTTTCACTGAAGCACTACTATCTTGTGCTCGCTACTTCTTCAGGCGAATATGTTTTACAAAATATGCATTTCATTTAGTTTAAGAGTAAATAGAAATCTATACAGAAATTACCAAATCCATCTCAGCGATCATTAGTCACAGTCTATTGAAAATACCAAATTTGTTTTTTGTTTTTTTGTTTGTTGCATGCATTCATTACTTTTATGAACGAGTTAGGGCGCTAAGTATTGCAAAAATTATCGGATTTGGTTGGCGGATATTTTCATTATGGCTTACATTCAAATTTAACTATGCAATTAGATATTTAAGTTCCGGGACAGGGAGGACGAGAAGGCCTGTATTCGAAACCGGGAGTAAGATCTCGTTGATAATGCATTTATTCACGATACGGCCAGCGTTGGAGTAGTCTTGAATCACTTTTAATATAGGCGCCCACGTCCTGAATCAGCGGTCAGCCCCAAGAAAGTGGAGTTCGACGATCATAAGTACCAGAAATTCTTAAATGTGGCATTGTGGGTGTGAGAAGACCTTAACACACACATAACAAAAACTTGTAGAAATACAGCCCAACCTTACACACTCAAAAGAAATGAGATCTAAAAAAAGGGCCAAGCTCATCTACCCTTCCACATAAACGTACAGTGTCCCATAACAGCATCCTCGAAAAGCTTGGCAAAATAGA
The DNA here is from genome assembly GCA_024449915.1 of Sweltsa coloradensis. Lineage (NCBI taxonomy): Eukaryota > Metazoa > Arthropoda > Insecta > Plecoptera > Chloroperlidae > Sweltsa > Sweltsa coloradensis. Next base: position 115,310 of record JAMZAV010001087.1, read on the forward strand.
ATTTGCGATTATTAATTTAACGTAATAGTTTATCCAAGTTCTTTTTTTCTAATTAATTTAAACGTAATAACATGCAAATTCTATTTTGCCAAGCTTTTCGAGGATGCTGTTTATGGGACACTGTACGTTTATGTGGAAGGGTAGATGAGCTTGGCCCTTTTTTTAGATCTCATTTCTTTTGAGTGTGTAAGGTTTGGCTGTATTTCTACAAGTTTTTGTTATGTGTGTGATCTCATTACTTTTTCAAGTTCCATTAAAATTATTTGCTAAAATATAATATTTTTTTTCAAAGTTGATTTAAATTCTATGGTATTAGCAGTAACAATATAGGATGTAAAATATCTAGACCCGGATTCATGTACATCCTGGGTATAGGTGGTATAACCATGGTATAACGACGGTATAAGGACTGGACCCCAATTCTTGAGTTCGTGGGAGATGAGTTGAAAACGCAATTTGAAAACGAAGTCGTTTTCGTTTTCGAAGGAATTGGTATTCTTGAACGGTATCGTGGAAAACGTCATGGGTTGTGAGTTGAAAGCATTGATATTAAACCCCTATATGGTTGAAAGAGTATCACGAAATCCAAACACTTTAAAAGATTTGCGTATAGCAAAGAGCTCGAAAAAGTTCTATATTTATTCTAGATGGCAGTGCCTTCATAAACGCCGGCCAATCGAAAGACAAGTTGTATGAAATGATTTGATTGTTGCAATTATGTAAACAAACAGTTGAGCAAGTTCATAATGTTGTGCTGGCATAGGGTTGGCTAGGCTTGTCAAACATGTAATGTAAGTATGAATTTTACTAGTCCTATAGCCAAATGGAACTTTAGACCTTACACTTTTGCATTATAAATAATTTTCCACATCTGGGCCTAGGCCAGGGACGGTTTCTGATTTGTTTTATGAGAGTATAATGACACCTTTTCTCGTTCCACACAAAGAAGAAAAATTTTAAATGTCCGCTATTTGTTTACGTATCGCACTTTCCCGCCTAACTCTGCTTATACCGTCAACAAGTGTCAAGTAACTATGGTTACTTGTTGATTGTATGCCAAGTTGTTTAAGGCTTTATTTTAAAACCTTTATTTGGAAGCCTTCCAACAAACTTTTTTCAACTTTTTTTTTCAAAAGAGACTATCATTCTATCAAACCCTTAATGTCCATGTAAAATATGAACATTGTAGTCCCCCCGTCTGGTCAGAATCGCGGGCCGACGTAGCAACCCCATTAATTACAACCCATAAACTATTATCAATAAAAAAAGTAAAAAAGGCTAATCTCCACCCCACACGTAACCAGCCCCCCAGAATCACTAAAGTAAACCACAAAGCCCTTAATCACTCAAAAACTGTAAATTTTCTTTTGCTCAGCCAACAAGTGTTGCCAATTTAACACAAACCAATTTAACACAAACTAAGGCTAGGGACACAGTCACCCCTAATAATACCCCATCTGTTAATGGCCTCAGCCACAAACTACTAACAACCTCTCCTAAAATCTGCTCGACCCAGAACAAACCCAACAAATCAATACTGAGCCCTAAAATCGCATTCCTTAATATCTGCTCAATCCGGAACAAAATCGAAGAAATTGAGCTTCTAACCAAGCGCCTCTCCCCTGATATCTTTTGCTTCTCGGAACACTGGCTTACTCCACACGAAATTAACTCCTTTTGCATCTCCGGCTACGCTAATATTGACTTTTTCTGTCGCTCCACGTTCATCCATGGAGGTGTTGCAATCCTTGCCAAACCCCACCTCAACCTCATTCCCATCCCTGAAGTCAAACCCTACTGCACCGAGAAAGTGTTTGAATGTGTAGCATGTTCATGGCGCTCTCTCGGTCATCACTTTTTAATTCTCTCTGTCTACCGTTCCCCTCTTGGTGATTTAAATACATTTCTCTCCAAGCTTGATGAAGTGCTCATCCTTCTCACCAAGAAATTTCCTAAAGCAGACTTAGTCTTATGCAGTGACCACAATGTGGACTGCTTTACCAATCGCCATCCCGATCTAAACTGCTCGATCTAGTCCACTCCTTCAATATCATTGAAACCATTGATACACCAACCCGTGTCACTGCCACTAGCAGCTCTCTTATCGACAACATTTTCACTTCTCTCGACCCAGCATTGTTTTCCGTCAGCTCTACTGACCCTGGCCTGTCCGACCATCACCTCCTCATTCTCAACCTTTATCTCTCCAAAATCAACCCCCCAAAAATGAAGGTAATGAAACGTTCTTTCAGTCCCAAAAATACAGACAACTTTCTAACACGGCTAAGTGCAGAAAATTGGCAGTCACTGTCAACTCCTGGAGATGCAGATGTACTCTTCTCTAGTTTTCTTACCACTTTCCTGTATCACTTCAATATATCATTTCCGCTAAAAAGCTGTCCCCGCTTTAAACCCAAAGTCAATTCCTGGATCACACAGGAACTGCGATCTGAAGCCCAGACCTTGCGATCCCTTCATTTTGAACTGAAGTCGTCCAACAACTCGACCAGTAAACAACAATATCGTGATTTAAAAAAGTCTCATGCTAGAAACATTCGCCAAGCTAAACTCTACTATAACGACTCCTTAATATCAGAATCTAAGAACACCTCAAAAGCTATTTGGTCCATGATTAAATCACAGACCAATGCCCCGCAACCTAAATGCAACCTCTCTCTTATCGCTAACGGTAAAGTTATATCTGACGCATCATCTCAATGTGAACTCTTTAATGACTTCTTCATCAACTCGTGCAACCCGGCTGGTAAGCCCAATGCATCAATTTACCCTCCCCCTCCTCCAAAACTCTCACGACCTCTGATCGGCCCAACTATCTTTCTCCACCCAACCACTCCAATCGAAGTAGCTACTGTAACTAGGAAACTTAGTTCCAAACACTCATATGGACTTGACGAGGTGCCAGGCTCCCTTCTTTTCAAATGTATGGACTTTATTTCCGGCCCATTAGCCTACATCATTAATCAATCCTTTTCTGATGGCATTTTCCCCTCAAAACTGAAGGCAGCAAAAATAATCCCCATCTACAAACACAAAGGTAAAAAATCTGAGATGACTAACTATCGACCCATCTCCCTGCTCTCATCTTTTTCCAAAATATATGAATACATCATGCATGATCGTCTATCATCATTTCTAAATTATCACAACATTCTCTCCCCTACTCAGCATGGTTTTTTGAAACATAAATCCACCACAAGCGCAATCTTCAGTTTTCTTTCCCCTCTCTACTCTGCTTTGGACAAAGGTGACCACGCGGTAGAGTGTTCTACGACATGACAAAGGCTTTTGATACGATAGATCACAAAATTCTCCTAGGAAAGCTATATACCTATGGCATCCGAGGGATCGCTTTAGATTGGATTTCCTCTTTTCTCTCCGGCCGCTCTCAAGTAGTCGAAATCGAGACAGCCAATGGTCTATATCCGTCACCAAAACCCGCTCTAAATCTCTGTCCATAGTCTGTGGAGTTCCCCAGGGTTCCATACTCGGACCCCTAGCCTATATCATATATGTTAATGACCAGGCCACCTTTCTGGATGAGGGTATTCTCACACAATATGCGGATGACTCCAGCCATTTGCTGACCCTACCTAAACACCATCCCTCTCAGGCACTTGCCCCCCTAATCAACAGCCAAGTGGCTAAAATGTCATCATACAGCCGAGACAATCAACTCTACATCTCGCGCTCTAAAACGGTATACCTATACTTTCACACCCCCAATAAGATCCCACTGGCTAGTCCCCTAGTTCATCTAGAGTTTGATATAATCCCCCGCGCATCCAGTGTAAAAGTCCTTGGCCTTGCATTGACCGAAAAACTTGACTGGTCTATCCATGTTGACCATGTTGCCAACAAAATTTTATCTGGATGCTACTCTATCCGTAAGCTCAAACAAATTGTTCACCCCCATATCTTATTGCAAGTCTACTTTGCCCACATCCACTCTCACTTATCCTATGGCCTGCTATTTTGGGGAGCCTCCCCCCAAGCTAATAGAATATTCATCCTCCAAAAGAGAGCGATACGCATTATTGCGGGTGTCTCCAGAAAACACTCCTGTAGGGAGCTCTTTAAGGAATTAGGAATTCTAACTCTAGCATGCACACTCATCCAGTCTGCTGCACTCTTTGTTCGCACAAATAGTAACCTCTTCCCTCTCAATGCGTCTGTGCACTGCCACAACACAAGAGCCATCCTTCACATACATAGGCCGCGCCCCACCACCTGCGCCTTTTTGCACTAGGCCCAGAGTACCTTGCCTCCACCCTTTACAACAAGCTCCCAGAAAACATAAAAACCTCCCCCACCCTGCCCTCCTTCAAACACAAGTTAAAAATATATCTCACAGAAAACAGCTTCTACTCGGTTAGTGACTACCTCTCAATGTAAATAATAAACAATTATAAATAATGAACAATTAATTAAATAATAAATAATAAACAATTATTATTCTAGCTAAATTCAGCAATAATGATATATCACCTGTTTTAAAGTCCTGTTTCAAAGTCTACTGACATTGTAAGTTGTAACATATGATTACTATTTTTTAGTTATATGCCTCCATCCATATCATTATGTCTCATACTTTCATCTGTACCATTATCTTGTACCAATTGTAAATCACCTCATTCAACAATTCTCTTCTCCAGTTATACTTCCATAAATTAATATATTATATCAATGTCATTCTTATTTTCAAATTCCACTTTTATATTATCCTCCCACATGTTGGCTTATCCACAAACAATTGTAACTAGATACATCATATAAATTATTATTCTTACCACCATTGAGTGTAGATTTCACAGTCCACAATGTTACAATTATTACAATGTATTAATTTATTTTATTTTCATAATTTTCTTTATTTACTTAATGTACATGATTACTCTGTAGTACTAGGATTACATATACTTATCTGTAAGTTACCTTAGGCTATTCACCTTCTCCTCCGGGAGTCAAACATGTACAATGTGCCTGTCAAGATGAATAAAGTTATCTATCTATCTATGTTAGCAGTAGTAGGCAGTAGTAGGCAGTAGCAGTAGCTAACATCCTTAAGTGATTTTGAGCATGTTTCAAGCCATTTTTTCACCAAGAAGGAATAATCGTACCCCAATAAAATTTGGCACGTGTTGTCAGGTACCTAAATCCCCTCGATTGTGATAGTTTTTCAAGTTCACATCACGTTACATGACGGCTGGGTAACACCTCGAAATCACCCCAACTCTGCTTGGTGTATAAGGTGCTTGAGTGCTTAGCGCACCGCGGCTTGGCTGCGGCGCCCTAACGGGCACCTAGAAAGAATTAATGTTATGCAGTTTTATAGAAGGCGGGGCCTGGTCATGGTAACTGTTTGATTGGTTTTTTGTTTTTCTGTGTAACGCCTTGTCTTGGCTTATATTTTTGTAAGTTTTTTAGATTTTTTTTCTTGTTTTCTGAGGATAGCCCACACAGTTGGTCTGAAAGATCAAAAGCAATAAAAGCATATTCTACGCAGCGAAATGTCCCGACCAATTATTGTGCTTTTTATTTGCCGGGTAGCGAAAGCCTTAAATTTAAAATAATAATATTATCATTATTAAAATAGCAAGATAAATATAGGCTTTTGCAAAAGTTTATATTTTTAGGATAAACAAAAGAATCATGGCTATGTATGTACCTCACGACATAAGATAAATGTTTATGTTGCGGGGTGGCGGTGTTGTTGGAGGATAATATGCAATTCCTGATTGTATTTACAAAAATATTCGCCCTCTAACTAACAAGCCATAATTCAACCCTCAAAATGGGTAATCAAAGCTTCGCCACTGGAAAATAAAATTAATGTGGCAAACATTATTCTGCATATTATTTTGCTAGTTAACAAGTTAAATTCTATTCATGCATTTAATGTATATGTGTAATAGATCACCGATATGAAATAAAAAAATAATAGCAGTTAAAGTGGCTATTACCCCCAAAAATTATTTTAACCGCGTAATCTATCGTTAATGGCCTATTCCAACATAGTTTCTTGAAACTGTGTATATATGCACTTTAACACGCATAAATATACATTAACAATCACACTCTTTCTTGGTAATCAGCATATTTTGACCGAACCACGTGCCAAAAATACAAAACAAAATATATCAGATTTACAGAAATTGCTATGGAGTACATTATGACCAATATTTTTGGGCTCGAATTCCTCAAAGGTCACGGGGCATAAAGATCGTCCCCACGTTTGACAAATTTTCGGGTCACAATTGACCCAATATTTTTCTGGTACGTTATAAATTTATAACTAGTTATCATGAATATATATTTTTTTAGTTTAACGGGTGAATAATCCTGTCAAATAAGATCGTATATTGACGTTTGGAGGAAAAAATTGCGATGTCGCTGAATTTTTGCAGAGACCTTCCTTATATAATACTTATCAACATACTAAAACTCCCCTACAATCGGACTGGAGCTTCGGCCGCCATATTGGAAAATGGCGGCCAAAGGTGTTTGTTATCGAATATCTCCAAATTTGGTTTGAGATAGACAAAATATCTCAATGGCAAAAATATTCCCTATTTAATTCCCTACAAAACCGGTGTCTTCTATAGTTTTGGTAGGGGCAAAGGTTTATGTCACAAAATCGTGGTTTATGTGTTGCTCACTGGAGTACCAGCTTATTTCCAAATTTGCACGCCCATCATCAAACAATGCCCGGTAAATCCGTAATAAAATCGATTTAAATACAAAAGGACTTTTGTACGGAGTTGATGAAAGCTTCCATTAGTATTTTTAAAAATCCGGTCTGCGAAATCGAATTTTGCATTTACCCGAAATTTGGGTTTTTCCATTGTTGGCATTTCCTCAAAATGCCATTTTTGACCGTCCATTATTAAGCACTAAAAAGCTTTGGAGGAAAAATTATTTCTACGCACATTGAAATGACTTAAATAACGATCCGATTTAAACCAAAGTTTTAATCCAATATGGCTGCTTATTCCTAATATCCACAACAGCATAGTGAATATTGTAACAAAAAAGAGTGTAAAAACAGCACAAAAACAGTATTCATATTGTGAATATTAGGAATTAGCAGTCATATTGGATTTAAACTTTGGTTGTAATCGGATCATTATTCAAGTCATTTCAATGTGCGTAGAAAGAATTTTTCCTCCAATGCTATTTAGTGCTTAATAATGGACAGTCAAAAAGGGCATTTTTGAGGAAATGCCAACAATGGTAAAACCCAAATTCCGGGTAAATGCAAAATTTGATTTCGCAGACCGGATTTTTTAAAATACTAAATGGAAGCTTTCATCAACCCCGTACAAAAGTCCTTTTGTATTTAAATCGATTTATTACGGATTTACCGGGCATTGTTTGATGCTGGGCGTAAAAATTTGGAAATAAGCTGGTATTCCAATGAGCAACATATAAACCACGATTTTGTGACGTAACCTTTGCCCCTACCAAAACTATGAAAGACATCTGTTTTGTAGGGAATTAAATGGGGAAATATTTTTGCCATTGAAATATTTTGTCTATCTTAAACAAATTTGGAGATATTCGATAACAAACACTTTTTGGCCGCCAATTTCTAATATGGCGGCCGAAGCTCCAGTCTGATTGTAGGGAGTTTTAGTATGTTGATAAGTATCCTTTAAGGAAGGTCTCTGCAAAAATCAGTGACATCGCAATTTTTTCCTCCAAAAATTCTTATTTGACAGGATTAGAATACCCCTAAGTGTAGGAAATAAAATCTATTAATTATTCAGTTACTAAACACATCGCAGACATTGTTTACAAATCGAGAATTTCGGTTCTATTATTACACATTAAGTGATACCCAATGGCTTTTGTATGTTTTAGAACTCGATAATCTGATAACCAGCGCCAGTCGAGCGAGCAAACCCAAGGGCAACGTTTCAGTGCCGGAGACTCCCTGGAGTATGGGCGTGTCAGTCCGGGTGGAAAACAACGCCGAGATCATTCTGTGCGACGACAAAAGGCAGAACTGTTACTGGGTGGTCGTCAATGCCAAACAGAAAGGGGGCGACGACCCCAAAGTACTTAATTTTGTCTCCTATGTGAGTCGGTGCCCAGAGAGACTATCGAGCCAAGTAGATAACGCGGCTGACTGCGGTGGTGCTGCACAACAAGAACACCAGGTTTGTCTACCGCGAGGGGCGTGGTCTACTGCGAGGGGCGTGGTCTACTGTGTGAGGCGGGGCCATGGGGGAGTACCCGTGGCGGGTATATTTCACTGAAATTGAAATTTTCTTAACTATTTCTCGTACACTTTTTAAATTTTGTTATTAACTGTTCATAATATTGAAAGTAATAATTGCCATTAACACTTTTTTAGAGTGTCGTCCGTCCTAGAAATATATTCGTACAATAATGTCACGTCAAATAAATTAACTATCAGTGAGACTGATCTATAAAAGTGCGGAACTTGCTCGGCACAACAAACTAATATTTGCTATTGGAGGTAGATAAATTGGGACACCCCAAGAGGCCAAGGCCTTAGCTTCTGTAGGTTGACTGGAGGTAGAACCAGCCACTTACAGTGTTTCTCGATTTGGATAGTCGGGAAACACTCCCGTAGGTGGAATTGTTAATATTTAATACAATCCAGAAATTAAAAAATCCATCCCGATCGTGGGAGACTCGGGATCAAACCCCGATCGGGATGGATTTTTTAATTTCTGGATTGTATTAAATATTAACTTACATTGTCTTGATTCCAGGGTCGTATTGGAGTGGAAGGAGATTGGCTGCACCTGCGACTGGACTGGACACCGAAGATCGGTCATCTGAAGGTCTTCTTCAGAGACAACACTAGCTATGAACAACTACTCAACTACACTGACGAAGCGATGCCCTTAAAAGTGTCGTTCATGGATGTGAGATCCAAAGGTTTAAATGCAGAATGGAGACTGCACAACTGTAAGTCACACACGCGCACGATACCCAAGCTCAAAGCACAGATAATAGAGATCATAGTAACGTTGGTAGTGTACTCTGTTATCTGTGGTTGTAGTTCAGACAGTGGCGCATCCAGGATTTCATAAAGGGTGAGGGATTCAACCAATTATCTCATAGATGTACCGAAGGCCAAGTGGGGGGGCTCGCCCCCAGGAAAAAAAACCTTCAAGGTCATTTTGTTGAAAATCTGTACGTTTTAAAGCATCACCAACTTTTGTCTACTACAATCCTGCCTCTTTTGGTCAGAAGGTATAAATTGCCTTTAGTATTGCAATGAAACAGTTATTCTATATTCTCCATTGAAACGTTTACGTGCACTGCCACACTTTGTTCGGCAAAAGGGGGGATTGTCCCCACCACCTCTCTTTGGATACGCCACTGAGCGTAGAGCAATGTTCGAAAAGATGTGTCCGACAGAGGATTGAACCAGCGTCCTTTGCCTTTACGTAGCGATGCTTTGTTTAAAAAAGGATGACGTTTAAAACCCTGATTTATTGAGATGATCGACGTTTACAAACCAATGTAAAAGTTTCTTGAGTATATCATTAACTAGGAAAACGCTTAAGTCCCGCCGCGTTGTGTGGATGAGCGTAATTGGTGCATTGAGCTGCCATGTGTTATGCGGATTTTCTGTTGTTCTGTGAAAAAATCAGAACTTTGTTGACATTTTTTTAAAAATTAAATCAAATTAAATAAAAAATTAACTTAATTTTTTTAAATTAATTGTGATTTAAGAAAAGGAAAAAATCGTAATATTGAAATTTTCATAAGAAATAATTATTCGATTGCGCACAAATTTTACACGAATATATTAATTCTTAAAATTAAGGTTCTGTGAAAAAATCATTAAAATCGGATAAAGCATGTAGGAGTTATAAGTCGAAGAAATTTTTAAAAAATCAAAAAAAAAATCGTAAAATTGCGATTTTCATGAGAAATAATTTTTCGATTGCGCTCAAAAAGGTGGCAGTTCTTAGTTCAGAGATTTCGAAGGCCATCCATAAAATTTTATCGCAATCGGAGTATCGGTTAAGCCGGAATCGTGTTAACAGACAGACAAAAATACAAAAAAAAGAAAGAAAGAAAGAAAAAAAAACATTCCGGATTTTTTTCTCCAGTGTAGTGAAATGGAATCTTCGCTTCGCTCGCTACGCTCGCTACGCTCATCCAATTATTGTTGTAATTGCTCAAGTATTGTAATGGAATTCGTAGTAATCAGCAACCGATAATTTTACAGGCTACAGTACCCTTGAACGCAATGTGTTGTACACAAATGAAGATTTAATCACAATGTACGTGCTAAATTACTAGGAAAACGCTTAAGTCCCGCCGCGTTGTTGGATGAGCGTAATTGGTGAATTGAGCTGCTATGTGTTTTGCGGATTTTCTGTTGTTCTGTGAAAAAATCAGAACTTTGTTGAAATTTTTTAAAATTAAATCAAATTAAATAAAAAATTAACTTACTTTTTTTTAATTAATCGTAATTTTAAAAAAGGAAAAAATCGTAATATTGAAATTTTCATAAGAAATAATTATTCGATTACGCACAAATTTTACACGAATATATTAATTCTTAAAATTAAGGTTCTGTGAAAAAATCATTATAATCGGATAAAGCATGTAGGTGTTATAAGCAGAAGAAATTAAAAAAATCGTAAAATTGCGATTTTCATGAGAAATAATTATTTGATAACGCTCAAATTTCACTCGAATATATCAATTCATAAAATTAAGGTTCTGTGAAAAAATCATTACAATCGGATAAAGCATGTAGGAGTTATAAGTCGAAGAAATTTTTTAAAAATCGAAAAAAATCGTAAAATTGCGATTTTCATGAGAAATAATTTTTCGATTGCGCTCAAAAACGTGGCAGTTCTTAGTTCAAAGATTTCGAAGGCCTCCATAAAATTTCATCGCAATCGGAGTATCGGTTTAGCCGGAATCGTGTTAACAGACAGACAAAAATACAGAAAAAAAAAAAAAAAAAAAAAAAAAAAACATTCCGGATTTTTTTTCTCCAGTGTAGTGAAATGGAATCTTCGCTTCGCTCGCTACGCTCATCCAATAAAATACACGGTTATGTGGGGTGTCAGTTTAAAATACCACCGGGAGTGGAAAGACAAGATTACTCATTCGAACAATAACAATTAACACCAACCCCAAACAAATAAGTTTGGCTATCTCTTGATGGAATTTCATCATTAAAAACTGTTGTTCTAAATAAGGATCTATTCTAATGCGAGTTCTTGTTACAGACGATGTATTGGGTCTGCCTGTAATTGCCCCTAATGGTACACTCATCAAGACTGATAAGTACTACCACCCGGATGTGAAACATTGCTTCTCCTTCTTCTACGTCGTCTTCCCCGGTCACGCACTCAAGGTGTCTATGATAAAGAAGGAAAAAGACAACGTGAAAGAGGAAATTCTCGCATTGTTGGAAGTCGAGTCAGATGATGTAAGCCTTCCTCATTTGAATTTATAACAACTTTCTAATATTTAATGGTCGATCAAGATCACATATTATATTATGTGTATTTTTTGTCATCGATCTACGATTACGAAAACCAAACGTTGAGTTTGAGAGTCAATGGTGTCTTATTGAGGGAACTTTATATTTCATAATAGCAAATGAGAAAACAGAATGGCATGTTATTCTGAAAATGTAGAAAGAGCTATTTATTCGGCCATGGATGTATATTATTAAACTTTGTATTGTTTTCAAACAAGGTAATAGACAGCTCTATAATAGATATATAAATATTTTTTGATATTCGGTCAGAAGAAATTTTGGGGATTTATTTTACAATAACCAAAATCGTAAAATCAATAATAAATCTTTTATTGTTTACCTTAAATAATTTTGAAGCAAATGTGACTATCATTATAGAGCCCCCCATTTCCGCTTCCGTAAGACTGTGCATGATTTCCGACATCTACGTGATATCAGTCAACTAAGCGAACAGGAATTTGCCTAAATCGCATGTCCCATATTTATATCTTTAGCTTAGGCCAACTGATATAGTAAAGAACAGTAAACTAGAGTTTTGTGAGGCTGTAGATGGGTACATCATTGAAATTTAAGCATCGTCAAGTTTGGTGTACAAAAAACTGTAGACATACACATTTTACCGCGTCTTTGTTAGTTTGTATCTCATTATCAATGTAATAAATTTATCACTAAAATAATAATGCTTGCCTGATAGACCTTTTCTGCCTAGATTGTCTGGTTGCCGCCCACTGGTGAAGCTTGCAACTTCAGTTATGTGTCCTGTATCATTGCTGTGATCAGTTTTTGACTTGAACAATTTCAAATAATTATATGTCTGATATATTATATTAGAGTAAAGATCTTTTGTACGTAATTGTTATCAAGATTTGAACACAAGAATGAAGATTCGCGTTCGGTGGTTTCTTCCGTGAAAGTTTGTTAAAGCCTGATTTTCTGGTCCTGATTTTTGGCAAACCTCATATTCGTTTGTGTGGGATCGTCTAATAAATCAGTTTTTTCCTTTTCTTTTCGTTTTTCTTTTTTGATTCCTAACATATTCAGTAAAATCTGTTACTATTCAAACCTATTCAAGAAATAATAAATTAAAAATAGGCCGAACATGTATAGCATTTATTTGGTGATAGTGGCCTTAGTTCTTGAACAAATCATTTTTATCGAATCATGTTTTGAACGTTAGTCGGTGAATGCATGGCAGTGAACAAGGTACACCAAATCTCCACGCTTAATGTTCCTCAAAATTTCGCTGGGAGATTGAGTAAACCTTATACTCTTACTTCGTTCCATCGTATTTTATGCATTTCAAAAGATGTTTTACAATGGCGTTTGTAGAATAAAGTGTAAGAGCATTGTGAAGAATTCCCTAACGTTTAAACTTGAAACAACGATGGCGATCAACTCATGGCTAATGATAACACTATTGTGTTGCTGGACAGGAGGAGTTGGTGTGGCGAGAGGCCAGGTTTCCGATCAACCACACGGATTTTAAGAACTACAAAAACGTTCTGTATGACTTCCAAGTGGAAGGCATCGTGGGTGAAAACTCGTCGAGCGAGGTCGTTGCCGTGGTCGACATGATGAGGGAGTGCGACCCCTCACCCAAAGGTTGGACTTTCAAGACTTTTTATTTATTACACGTATTTTGCTCGGCCAATAAATAATTAAATTACGTTTGTTTTAAAGCCAGCAAGTTCTTAGCAAGTCCTACAAAAAATATCAGCATTTGACTTAATCACCATTATCAATTCACCTATTTAGGATATAACAAGAACAATTAAAAACAAACAAACAACACACTTATATCGACTTATTAACAGGAGACGTGAGATTCTCATCTCTAAAGAATCCCGGCAAAATCAAGACTGAATCCGAGTTTGAGTGCTACCTGTCGACGAAACCCGAAACTAAAGTGAGCTTCGGGCCGGCCAACATGGCGGACGCGAACACAACGAGCGCCGAGGCTGCGCTGAGACTGTGCAGACTGGTCAAAGCCTTTGGTAAACAGTGCGAGAAGACTGTCCTGTGTTTCGAAGGTACCTGCACCTGTTCAGCGGGCTTCCTGGGTCCACTGTGCAAGGATGGTGAGTAGACATGAGTCATTCATGGGTGGTTAATAGGTTTGTTCTTTTGTCCATCTCAAATTGTGGTAATTACACCTAGGTGTAAAATACAGAATCAGAAATGGGGTTAAAAGGTGTAATATTTCACGGATGGACAAAAGAACGATTTTGTTGTAATTTGACAGCAAATTTCGAGGTTATGTTGCCAGTTTTCATTCAATTCAAACACTTTCAGAAGATATCTCATTCAATAACACAGCTTTGTGCATTTTCTACAATTCTATTCCATATTATTTTATTATTACCAGTTTTACCTTCTATTTATAAAACAATCGCACATTATAACGGGGATGCTTTTAAAATTGGCGCGAATTTCCATAGCTACACCTTTTACACCTCCTCAAGAGCCAGGTGCAAAAAGTGTAAAAGTTGTAACTACCCCCTGGACAAAAGAACGCTTATTTCTTCAAAGGAGCAAAAGGTGGTAAAAATATGATGGACAAAAGACAGACTAGTGTCAACCGACTGTGGCCCGCGCACTTGCGCGCCTAGACTGATTGTTTTGGAGTCGATGAGTTACGTTGGTAAAGTCGAGTTACAGTAACTATGGATCTGCAGACGTAGAGTTCGTGTTTTGCGAAAAGTAGACGATTTGGATGGCTGAGCTTTCGTATCTTAAAATCTATATTTTTTCTTTTGGCGGTACAAATACAATAAAATACTAGAAACTATTAAAAATTGTAAAACGTAAGGTTTAAAAACACATTTCAAAATTCCTCATTGTATAGTTAAAGGTAAATTTGAGCTATTACAAAGTTACATCCATACAGATCGTACACCTTTGCAAAACTTTGCACCGAAAATTGTTCATAAAAGTAGCAGAAGCGCAAGTGCATGCAAAAAATCAGAAGCCTGTGATTAATGATCTAACGCTATAATGCATTATACAAAATTGTGTTTTTTGGTGAACTTACAGTCTTATCCACAGCAAGGCTATATGTTCTCCATTCTTTCCAAACCTGTCAACTCTTCTCCAAACTGAACAACTAGCCAGTAGGTCTAGTTTCCACACTTCGTAAACGTAGATATTTGATTGTTATTTGTTGTCGGCGTATCTTAGAGTGCGGTTGGAACGACTACAGAAACACGTACGGGCCGGGCTGTACGAAGACTTGCGGGAACTGTACGATAGGCAACGACGAACAAAAGATCTGCCACCATGTAACTGGAAACTGTACGACCAACAAGTGTCTGGGTGACTACGAACCACCATTGTGCCAGAATCTGAGAGGTAAGTCTATCTACTGTACATACTGTAGTAAGTCTAAAGTCACAGACTTGTACGTCTGTCAGGTTCGTCCTGCTGGTGCGAGCCTATTTCAATTCGTCGGTAACTTGGTTTAAGTTCTAGAATGTTGGTGAATGGTGAGTTATATATTATTTCAGCCAAGGGGGTGATACGCCCCGTTTACATTTTAACGAGTGAATATTGCTGCAAAAGCGATCACATAATAATGAAATGATCTTAACTTTGTGCTGTCTCCAATTAGTCAATAACCTGCTCTCGAATAGGACTCGGCTGATCACCCTGAGACTGACCTGATGAACTCTGGTGGTGCACTGGTGATAGTCGTGCTTTCGGCATACTGACAAATAATATACCGTACAACAATTCTACACAAATATTAAGTGAGCTTCTAGTTTCAATCTCGACACATAAATGGCCGCTTCACAAAGAATGTCATGTACTTACGTACAACTGATTTGCACAAATGAATTATCTATTCAAATCGTGGCACACGAATGTCTATTTCACATAATAAGGCCCCATGTTGAGCGCCAAGTTGGGCGCCAATTGTCACTCTCCTGCCACGGCAATTTAATTAGAAGCAAATAACTACACGTATGTAGATTAAAAAGAAACAAGTTTATTTAAAACAGAATTATTACATTGAAATAAGCACCAAACACGTATGTCTGTACCTTTTCAGATCCGTAGATCGAATCCTCAATAAGCAAAAAACTCTCATCACCAACACCATAAAACCTTCACCTCTTCTCTCAAAAAATCTTATAATAAACAAAACCAAAACATTCACAGCCAAACAAACCTCAATGGGCACAGCCCCCATGAAACACATTAAATGAGTAAATACAAGAACGGGGAACTGGTTATAATAAATATGAAACAAATACAAAGAATGAAATAAAAAAGAGACAGCAGTAAGCATCTATGAGACAGCACAACTTTGATCGCGCCCTTCGCTGGTCGAGTGATCTTAGCATTGTGATTAACTGGCCCATAACGCCTTCGATTGCCAGAATGATAACTCTAGTCTACTCGATTAATGAAATTGTGTGTTGGGCTGGTTATGCTAGCCAGCCAGGGTGACCAGATTTCCTTGTTTTCTGGCATCTGTCCCAGTGCTTCGGGAGACACAACCCAGGACGACCAAATTTTCCGGTTTTCTACTCTAGGACGAATAAATTAATTTATTCATATTCAATTAAAATGTATTTGCCTCCAAATAACATCTCCATTTATTTTGTAAATATACACGTAATAGTCCCTACTCCCTACCTGTTACTTGGAAATTTAAACATCATTGTTTAAAAAATGAGTAAATGCAGGACAGGAGCGTGTTTGATGATTGCTTGAAGACAAGCGTCCTCTCTAAAGACAACAACACAAAAACGCGACATTTCCCTCAATTAAATGCGAGAAAATTCGTGGAAATTTGGCTTTTCTACCTATCTTCTTCTCATCAGAACGCGTTGTCATGTCCGCGAGTTGCAATGTAGATATACCGGCCTCTGATGACCGTAAATTACGGTTTGATGGGTCAGACGAGGCCAAATTAACGTTTTCTGAACGACCATTTGCAATGGCCACCCAATTTATTTAACTAACCTCTATCCTATTCAGATATAATTATAACTGATTTACAAAGGAGGACAATAAATTAAAATTAAGTGCATAATATTTGCACACAAAATATTGCATTGTAAAAATGCACAGTTTGAAATAATGTTTTACAGTTAAAAAATAATGTTCATGTTTTCCTCTGCCTCGAAGAAAAATCAGGTCTATCAAAGAGCGAAATAGCAGGGACGGTAGGCGCTGTCATCGTCGCGTCGGTCGTGCTAGTGGCGTTGATCGTGGTGCTATTCAAGAAGAGGAGACAGGAACGGGTGAGTTTTTGTTAATTTACCCAGGTTAAACAATTTTAAACAATAAGTTCTAAGAAAATATTTTAACAATACATTATAATTAACCCAGTTTTACCATTAGGTTAAGATGATGATATATTTTTTCAGGCGTTTTCACGGACAATGTATAGGGCCTAATGTCCATTAACTTGATGTAATAATGGAAACGTTTACACGTTTACATATATTTTAAACCACTTAACAAGATGTTATATATGAGGATATTGTGTTGCCATAGAACAGATAATGTATCTGCGGGTAGTACACCTGGGAAGTACATGGCAAACAACCAGTGCGGCGCCAGACAAAAATCATTGGGGGAGAGGATGGGCAAGGTAATAAAGTGGGGGGGGAATCAGTGGCGGTAGCTGGGTCTGGGCGAAGCCCCAGCCGCCGGGGCTCTTTCGCCGAAGGCGAAAAAATTTCACCATACTACAAAGTTATTTCGTCATGTTTTAACTGAAAAATGGCAACTGTGGGGATTACCGTTTTTTATGAAGGCAAACACTTGGTAAAAAACACAAATATGTGACAGTTTGTTGTATTTAATTTGTGATTTGATGATTTAATTTTAGTATTGTACAGTGCAACAACAAACAAAACAAAAAACTCGTTCTGGAACAGTTGCTTTTTTATAATTATAAGCATTACTGGAATTACGTAGGAACATTTATTATAAAATGCAATCGAATATACATTAATTTAGAACAGTGTACTACGACTGGGGGGCAAGCGGGGGGGCAGGCCATATTTTGGGGGGGCAATTGCCCCCCATGCACCCCGTAGCGCCGCCACTGCAAACAACTCATCTATGTTGTAGAAACTACGCAAAGAGCTGAGGTTGATATTCGAGGGTGGTGTAACGGACATCAACCCGAACCTCCCGCTGTTGGAGCAGGCTGATCAGCTGCCTTACTGCAAGTCCTGGGAGTTCCCAAGGGATAAGCTGAAGCTAGGTGAGTGAGTCGAGAGTGACTTCGGAGTTTGGAGTCGTACTACAGTTCAATGTTTCCCTCATCTTCCGTTGGAGATGGTCACATTTTAAAGCACAGATAGCTGCTTGGCTGCAACTTTTAAAGGAACCAAACCGGACGTAATGGTTGAAGTTTGGTCTGGGGCTTATTTGAGCGCGGGCAGTTTGAAATATAGCCCCAGTGCTGCCATATATTGCTCGGACCTCTACCGGATGAGTATGTGAAGATGTGTTTGTGTTTGAAAAGAAGACCGGCGCAAAATATGGCAACATGCACCTGCTATTCAGGTCAGAAACGATTAAAATTGGGGTGGTAAGAGGGTCATTAACGAGGGTGCGAGGGTGCAGGCCGTGCTGGGATTGGCTCCCCCCCCTCGCTGCCCGCCAAGGCCACAGCTCACCACGAGCTTCACCGATTTTTACCATGTGCTCTTTTCAAATGAACCGACCAGATAAACCCCACCCACACAGTCAAGTGATATCCGGTTTGGTTCCTTCTAAAGGTGGCGGGAAGTTATTGTTGCCATTAAGCGCGTTGACAAGAGGTTGGGATCCGGCGGTGACTTATGTAATCAGTATAATGTTACTGTCTACCTATTTAACTAATTTAAAAGATCGGTATAGGTCATTCATTCAGCGTACATTCAGCCAGGGCGTTTCTTGATTTGATAATAATTAATAAGACGAACTATAACAAACTATTCTGTATGACCCTTAGGCGAGCAGCTAGGGGCCGGGGCGTTCGGGTTGGTGTTCAGGGGCGAGGCGATATGCATCCAGACTGGGGAGGCAATCACCACAGTAGCGGTTAAGATGGTCAAGCCGCACGCCGGACTAATGCACATAAAAGCTCTGGCGTCGGAACTGAAAATAATGGCGCATCTTGGCAAGCACTTGAACGTGGTGAATTTCCTAGGTGCATGCACAAAGAACTTGGATACACGTGAGTATTACGCCCGGAGTATGGTATTAAACTTGTTATAAATCTAAGCTTTACAACCTCAGCATGTTTTCACCCCACGCAGGCGACCTGCTGATGATCGTGGAGTACTGTCGCCATGGCAACCTGCACAACTACCTGTTGAGACGACGATCCGACTTCATCAACCAGATCAATCCGGAGACCGGACTGATCGACCCGACCATAGGCGCTGACATCATCGACGACTTCAAGGCGAAGGAAAAACAGGCCAGGTGGGTTGGGTGCAAGGGGGCTGGTCAGGGATCTGTCGACAATGTGGAATTCTCATTATAAGCGAAATGGATTGGTGAATTCCAATGGTCGAACTGAGTGAACACTGGATCGTTCTTAGGTTGCGTTCCGTAGAAGCGACCGGTCGAAGTCTTTTATTAAAGCGTTCCGTAAATGAATTTTCATGTCCGGAACAAATACGTCCACCCCAAAAAACAGCGGCATCTATGGCCCTTTCATTTGCCTCTACACAATGCACAGCAATTCTCCATCGCTGGGCAGATTAGAAGGTGAGAAGAGTCTTGTCTGTCTCCACACTCGCAGCGAACATCGTACCCTACTGGCAAAAAGCCCCACTTCTTCAGGTTGGTTTCGCATCTGGAGACGCCTATACTAAGACGGTTGAGTGATTTCCAAATGGCGTATGGAAGATCTTGCCCTGGCGCCAGAATTCTCTGAACTCTTCTTGGTGTTTTATCATTCAGTAACAGCTGGCTCGCGACTTAGTTTGCCGTTTGGTAACCAGATTACACCATCTCTGCTGCTGCCATCAGCTGCCATCAGCTGCCATCAGTATCTTTGTTGTTCGATTGTTTCATCCGAGAACAGATCGTGCTCAAATAAAGTCTGGTATTGATCCAGGAGGGGCTTGGCCTCCGCAGTAAGGCCTGGTATGTACTGGGTTCTGCATCCTATTGGGATTTTTCCATGGAGATCCTTTTCACCAGATTTATAAATGCATCATAGTTCTCCGGCAACGGGTCGATACTTTGGATTTCCTTGTCAATGTCTTCTCTAAATTTCACTTAATTCGCTTTTTTAAAATTGTATTTACGTTTGAATGGGACAGTTTCTGGTTTCACTATTGCATTTACTTCACATATGATCGGTCTGTGCTCAGAGTGTGGTATTACTTCACCTACTTGTTTGGTGCATTGGCCTGCCACCTTTCTACTTACAAAAATGTTATTTGGGTTGTACCCCCGCCGCCACCTTCCACTGTGAAATGGTGGTGGTGGCTTCGGATCACGGATGAGGTGTAGGTTTTTGTCTTCAGCCTATGTCTCGAGTCTCACACCGTTCTCGTCACTGTCAGTATACCCCCATGACTGTGGCAGTTAAAATCTCCAATCACTAATTTAATATTCTGACTAATTGAAATTGTCAGGTTCTGCAAACTGAAAAGCTTGTTCTAGAGGCTTGTATACTGACGTCACGGTGCAGTGAAGCATTCCAATGGTGAGAATTTCCGTGTCGCTACTCTCCGTCATGCCGGTCGATACAATCGTCAATTTCAGTTTGATAAATATTGCACTTCCATATATTTGTCATGAGGCCTTTCCATAATCAACTTCATTCCTCCAATCTTTGGCCTGATTCTTGTTGGGTCCTCTGTGCGTCTCCCGGACCAGCCAAATATCATAGTTGTATTTCTTGCAAATGTCAAATAGTTAAATTTCCTCAAGACTATAGATAAGGAGGCCCTCAATGTTAACTGAGATTGTCACAAGTTTTGGCCTTGGCAAACGCTGATCCGGTGCCTTTGTAGGGTTCCTCTTTGATCCGGTTTTGAAAGGATTAGCCGACATTTTTGTTGTTACCATGGAACGTCCGATTGTTTCGTATTCGTATTCTAACAATCTTCGTGGAGGCTCCTTTCATGTTCCGTAAATCAGATTGAGCGACCACTCCACCCATTGCCTAGCGTGCCGTTAATGTTCTGATCGACCAGTGGAATGTACGGCGGGAATTTGTGTTTCCATTAATGAAAATAAGATTATATAATAAGTTTATTGGTCTAAATGTATACTCAACCATTGTCAGCCATAAGTTGTACGCAAAATTAATAATAACAAAGTTTTAAATTAACATTAGGTGGCACCTCGAAACGTAAATTTTTTAGATTGGCGTTCATCTCTGAAAGTCAGAACACTGTATTTATCCATTCTAAATCCCGAACTTCTTTTAGTACAACACGTTTCTACTGTGTTCAGAACTGTTCAGAACCTCGTTTCAGACAGGACAAAATAAAAAAAAAACTTAATGACAGTACAATCATGTCCAAAATCTTCCAGTTTATTGAAATCTTAACTTCAAATAAGTTCTGTTCCTACTCAGAAGCAGATTAAATGCCAAATATCGACGGTTTAAAGAGAACTTGACAAGAAAATATTTTCCAACCGGTGGCCATAATGCAACGGCGACAGTTCTGCGATAAGCAATTAGGTACCAACCTAGTTGTTTTGAGGTTTGTGTAAACTATCAAAGTTAGTGTGCACGCCTTTCTCTGTCTACTTCTGTCTAACAACGCGTGTTCTATGTTACTAGTTTGGAGCCGACTTCGTTCTCTGACAAACAAGTGGTGAGCTATGCAGTACACGGCAATAGTGGATTCCAGGCGGACTCCACCCCTATTCGTGAGTACCTAACTTGGGACATGATGGAGTTCAGTGTGAGCGGACTTGTTAGGATCGCAGTGAAGCACTTTGCCTATGCTACGAATTGTTCTCTTGTCTTTCAGTGACCGGAATGAAGACCACCGCTGGAAATAATTACACAACTAGGTCTACCGACCAGACCGAGAATGAAGATGCGGTGATTCTCATGCCGAAGGAGGTTCCGATATGCACCAAGGATCTGCTCAGCTGGGGTTTCCAGGTGGCTCGCGGCATGGAATACCTGGCTGGGATGAAGGTGAGCGATTGATCAATATCACGTGCTTTTCAAACAAATCTCGGTGCGCTCTAAGGAGCGGGGGATCTTCGATATTGATCCGAAATTGGTCATTGTTGACTCCCTAGTAACCCTTGTAATAACCCTTGTAGGTTTTAGAACCCGTCTTCTGAAAACATAAGTTACTCAGTGTACCAGTACTAAACAAGCTATCTCTGTATGAATAGTTTCTCGCGTCTCTCTTGTGACATTACCCCAACTTGTGTTTCTACCAAAGGTTTTGCACGCAGACCTAGCAGCAAGGAACATCCTCTTAGCCGATGATAACGTCGTCAAGATTTGCGACTTCGGCCTCTCAAAGAGCGTGTACAAGTGCAGCAACTACCTCAAGAAAGGAAATGTGAGTTCTTTAATAAAATGATTCTTACATCATTGAGTAGACGATTTAATTCAGACTACAAACAAACAAAAGTGTACAATTTACAGTTACTTTGTAGACCATTAGGGTTTTTGAGGTAGTTGGGAGAGAAAGTCAAGGTGCAATAGGGAACTAGCTTTGGTTTCAAATTAACGTTTTACATTTTTTATTATTTATAGAACACAATCTCCACAATTGAAAAAAAATAAAATCCGAGATAACTACGGGTGTACAAAGTTGAAGTTTTGAATTCTCGCGCCAACGCTCGCTGATTGGCCGTGACGTACGTGCGAACCGCTTTTTACGTAGTTTGCAGCATGCTCACCAATGGAGGAATGAATAGACGTAGGCCGCTTTAAAATGGCCGCTTGACTTGTACCTGTCCAAAGTAGGCTACAAAAATGACTGAACAGGGTTTTGACAAGGCGGACTCCATAAACTGTAAATGTGAATGCCTTTATGGTAGCTCTTATAACGGCATTTCTTTAAATCTAGAAATCTAAACGATAACACAACTGACAGGAGCATGGGGAGCGGTCTGCAATAGCTTACTTTGAGTGTGTGCCCAACTGCGCTGAACTCAAGTACGTCACACTTCTTTTCGTGTTGTCTTTTAGCGGGAAGCCAGATTCAAATTTCCTTTGTTAAGAATAAACACCATAATCACCATAATCATCATAATACGAACCGGTTTTTTGTTGTTGTTTTGTAGTTATTAATTGTTAACATATTCGAGTTCTGGAATGAAGGCTAGTTCCCTATTGAAAGCAATCAAACCCAGCATTTATTTATTGGCATTTGGCTGATACACACACTCAATGTAGGTTGCACATTGAATTGAAAATTGAAATGAATAAAACTGGAATGCGACCTATATTCACACGCAAAAAATTATAAACTCCGGCCTAGGACCTCCGCCATTGGTGGAGTTGCGCGTTGTGTTGTGGGTTTCTTTACGTGATATATTTTAATGTTATATTTATTTGAAAATTTTAAGCAGAATTTCAATTTATTTGTCTACTCAAACTCACAAATTATAATAGTGCGACCTATATTCGAATGCAAACCAGATTTTCGATTTAAGACATCTGAAAACAAGGGTGCGACCAACATTTAGGGTGCAGAATACAATCGAGTTAATAAATATGTATATCTTGAATAGTTCCGCTCTAATTCAAAGTGTTTGCATGGATACAGGAGAAGCTGCCGCTCAAGTGGATGGCTATTGAGTCGATACGAGACAGAGTGTTCTCCACTCAGTCGGACGTCTGGTCTTACGGCATCGTGTTGTGGGAGTTCTTCTCTCTCGCTCAGGTTCCCTACCTTGGTAAGTGACATTCTGTTGGAGTTATTTCTCTTGCTCTTAATCGCCACCCAGGGCTCGGATATTCAAATAGGAGTTAAATGGAGGAAAGAAGGAGCTACTGGTATTCGGATAAGTCCTATTAGATCAATGCAAAATATAAAATTCTTTCAAAACAAAACATTGAAAAATAGCTTTTTATGATTTCGAAACCATTTATGACCTCACATCATAAAATTACAAAAAAAGTTTTTGCAAAATAACAACATTTTTTGGCAGCACAATACCATTCCACTTCATAACATTTTCTAAAATGTAATAGCAAAATTGATTGAAATTAAAAATGTAGGTTTATCTTATACTAATTAGATGATGTATATATTATCAATATCGACTTTTCCTTATCTGTTGGTCTGGGTCAGGTATAACAAGATGATAATAATAATAATAATAATAATAATAATAATAATAATAATAATAATAATAATAATAAAAATAATAATTAAAGAGTCTTTATTTCATATCTTGGCGAAGCTTAAGGCCATGAGGCCTTTTGTTCTGCTGAACCAAGCACAATACAAATTTCAATTATTACACAAGTAAAAAATAACCACACTAGTGAACAATACAAAGATATAAAAATTATAAAAAAAACATAAAACTAGTACAAGTAAAGTAGCAGGTTAATATCACTTAACGTGTTTGAAGTAGAATAAACAGTTCAAGTAATAAATTTAATGTGTAATTATTTCATTAGCACTTTAAAGAAACCATCAATACATCAATAAAAGAATACAAAATACAATCAACTATCATTAATGAAATACTAATTAAATCCTACAATGATTTAATCTTTCAAAGAATGAACATTGTTTTGTTTTTTTAAATAATTTGTTAGATTACAAAGAAGGACCAAGTAAATACGAATGACATTTGTTTTTGAAGGCTGATTTAGATTTGGTAATGCGAATGTTTGAAGGAATTAGGTTCCATGCTCGGGCAGCAGAAACAGGAAATGAATTACTATATAAGGAGGTTTTATGTTTGGGAATTTTTATATTGATTAATCAAGGTAATACTGAGCTACCAGTGTGATCGCTTTGAAAACAGACCCTGGGTTGTGTGATGAAATTTGAATGTTGGGACCGGTTGTATTTTATTGTTTGTATTATATTTATTTTCATTGTTTGCAGGTTTGGAGACGTACGACGAACTCTATGCAAAGCTGTTGAACGGTCACAGAATGGAGAAACCTCAATACGGGACTGAAAGAATGTGAGTAACAAAGATCATTCAATCAACCAGTAAACATCATACCGGTTCTAATGTATAAACCATCCACCTCACTGTAGGTCACAACCGAGCGCTAAGAACTTGACTCTGTTTCGGGATCTCCCTGTTCGAATCACGTCGTAACCGGTAATACGGACAGAAGGTTTTCCCGAGGTTTTCCTAGGTCGTTAATGAGAATGAAAGGATTGAGCCCTCTTACACCCGCAACAGCTAACTCACCTGTAGACGGGCATACATTGCAGTCTATAACAGATATAATTCCCTCTGTAATAATTAAATCATTTGTAGAAATAGAAAGAGCAATGGAATAGTATGTCAATATCAACACTGACATAGAATTCATTTTTTCGCCAATTACAAAATCCCTAATGTAACTCATGTCGTCTCATTATAGCACACAACTAACGCTGGGAGACGTTAATAATTAATTGTTTTCCGAAGTGAACAAATAATTATTGTAAAAAGTAATACGTTTTTATTTGTATTTATTATACTTAATGATTTATGTTAATAAATAGATATTGATGTTCGAAATTTCAAATATTGGCATATGAAGAGCACAATTTTAGATCACAACTCTTCATACAGAAACATATTCCACTAAAATGCTAATGGTTAGTACACCGGTCAGGAACACTCTCTTTGGTCTTTCAGCAAACAATTTATTTTTCTCATTTATTTCTGAGAATTTAGATATTTTTCAATATTTTTTAGCATGATTTTTAAGGAATTTGGGACAAATTTTGGATTTTATACTAAAACTACTACTACTAGTTCAAATTTTATTGTAAGTGCATTTCTAAAATAAAATTTTTCTGAATTTTTAGTTTATTTTAGATTTAGTTTTGTTAAAAAAACAGAAATACTACAATTTATTTACATTTCCGGGACAACCCAAAATGTTCACATTATTAGCAATTTTTGTGGTTGTATATCACCCCCAAAAAATTCATCCCCCCCAAAAAGCAATGTGGCCAGATTTACCCGGATTTAAACTGAGAATTTCATGTCATAGTCATGGAAGCCGTGACTGTAAGGGTTTAAATGAACCTCAAGCTAAATCTAAGACTGTTTGTACTGTGCTTCCAGACACGGAGTGATGCTGCAATGCTGGCAGGCGGAGCCCGATAACCGACCCACGTTCACAGAACTCGTTGAGTTCGTAGGCGACATGTTGGAGGAGAGTGTGCGCGCGGTGAGTTGCACATACATCACCACACACCTACACACACACTTACACGCACACCTACACGCACACTACATCTCCACACACACCTACACGCACACCACCACACACACCTACACGCACACTACATCATCTTCCCTTGAATACCTAATAACCAGGTCCATAAACTACATTCTAGCTCCGATGTCGCCAACCAATATAAAATACAATGCTCATGTACAATCATCCGGATCAACAAGTAATATTTTCATTCACTAATACTACTCTTAACAATGTCAGTTTTTTCTAAAATATTCATTTTAAAGTCATAACTCATAAGTCAATGAAATTAAATTATCAGTACACCCAAAATTTTGGTAGAAGTGAGTTTAAACGAGTTATTACAAAGAAAAGACATAAAAATCGCTCAAGACTGTTACCAAACGCTGTTACGCCGGAATTTTTCTCCTGAATTGTGAATTTTATGGATATCCCAGCCACTCAAAGTGAGTTTTTGTGCTAGTAATATTCTCTAACGGGCGAGCAGAACGGCACAGACGAAACAATACACAGTGTCATTACTACTCAGCGCGTGGCCGGTAGGTCCTGTAAACTGTCGCCACCCTCATGTTGGCAGGCTTGTCTGAAGTCTTAGCCGTGTGAAGTTTCATTTCCGTCTTTGTTTTGATTGCTCAACAAATTGTTTCGTTCCTTTGCAGAGTTATTCAAGTCTCTGATTGATAACTATTACGTACTTGACAATATAATTTAACTAGGAAAACGCTTAAGTCCCGCCGCGTTGTGGATGAGCGTAATTGGTGCATTAGCTGCCATGTGTTATGCGAATTTTCTGTTGTCTTGAGTCAAAATCATTACTTAGTTGAAATTTTTTTAAATTAAATTAAATTAATTAAATTTTAACTTAATTTTTTTAATTTTTATAATTAATCGTAATTGTAAAAAAAATCGTAAAATTGCGATTTTCATAAGAAATAATTTCTCGATTGCGCTCAACTTTACACTAATATATTAATTCATAAAATAAGGTTCTGAGAAAAAATGATTACGATCGGATAAAGCATGTAGGTGTTATAAGTCAAAGAGTTTTTAAAAAAATAAAAAAACCTGTAAAATTTCGATTTTTATGATAAATATTTTTTCAATGCGCTCAAATTTCACAAAATATCTAAATTCATAAAATAAAGGTTCGTGCAAAAATCATAAATCGGATAAAGCTGTAGGTGTTATAAGTCGAAGAAATTTTTTAAAAATTGAAAAAAAGCGTAAAATTACGATTTCATGAAAAAAAATTTTCCGATTGCGCCCAAAAACCTGGCAGTTCTAAGTTCAGAGATTTCGAAGGCCTCCATGAAATTTCATCGCAATCGGATTATCGGTTTAGCCGGAATCGTGTGGACAAACAGACAAAAATACAGAAAAAAAAAAAAGAAAAAAAAAACATTCCGGATTTTTTTCTCCAGTGTAGTGAAATGGAATCTTCGCTTCGCTCGCTACGCTCGCTACGCTCATCCAATAATATTTGTACTTTGAGAAACAATATTTAAGATAACAAGTAGTGTACAATCACTGTTACATGAAGTGATATGGAAGTTGAGTGAGGGTGGGATTGAGGCAAGCTTTGATTTGACCAAATTCTTAGGATTTTCAGGAGGATACAACTTTGAACAAAACAAAATTATCAATTTAATGAAAAATGTGACGTTCTTTAGTGTTTGTTATCTTCGACTTTGGGTATTAGCGCCATTCAACATAAAATCTATGGCTTCAATTTCTATAAAATATAATATATAATATAAATAAACACTTTAAAAATTACGTACGTGTTAAGTTATGCCTACTTAGAATATAAGATCAAATATTTTTAGTTATAACAGTAACAAAATATTGTATTATGCCCAATATCAATAAATTTTAAGGTGATGAAGTATCATGTTGGTAATTATGCTTTCACCTTTCAGCATTATATTGACATGAACATACCATACGTGACCATGAACATCCAGACCAAGGAAGGGGACGGGGACTACCCACTTCTACAGCGAACCAGCACAGTCTCGGGGGGATCGGGCCGAGAGCCAGTCGTCGCAGTAACCTAACCGGATCGATATGCTGGAGCCGAGCCTTCCAAAGAAGTTGGAGTAAGAAGAAGAGAAGAAGAAGAAGAAGAAGAAGAAGAAGAAGATGGTGAAGAAGATGATGAAGAAGAAGAAGAAAAAGAAGAAGAAGAAGAGAAGAAGAAGAAGAAGAAGAAGAACCAGCACAGTCTCGGGGGGATCGGGCCGAGAGCAAGTCGTCGCAGTAACCTAACCGGCTCGATATGCTGGAGTCGAGCCTTCCAAAGAAGTTGGAGTAAGAAGAAGAAGAGAAGAAGAAGAAGAAGAAGAAGAAGAAGAAGAAGAAGAAGAAGAAGAAGAAGAAGAAGAAGAAGAAGAAGAAGAAGAAGAAGAAGAAGAAGAAGAAGAAGAAGAAGAAGAAGAAGGTCCGCTCGAAAATCAAGCGCTTTCTTAATAATCGACTCAGTTCATCTCAAATTCCAAATGTTTAACTCGCACCCCCTAAATAGAAATGTTAATGGCGACTGATTGCATGAATGAGTCTGCCTGGAAGATCTCAAATTGAGGGAATGTTTCTCACGAAGAAATGTGTGAGTGGCCTTGTGTGCCTGCTACAAATTCGTTTATATAGACACGTTTAAAAATATCTTAAGGGGAATCCCTAGACCCAAATATGATTTCTTAAGAATGCAGTTAATACGTCTGAAAAGTAAGTAGAATGTAAGAGGGGCTTAATATAGAGCGGTTTATTTTTTTTGAAATTTTTTTGACGGGACATATAACCTCAGAATCAACAATTGTATTCAAATTACTGGAATCAGTTGCTCAAGTTCAAAATTGAATTTTTAGCAGCGGTTTTTTGTATATTGTTTATACACTCCTTTATCTACAACCTAAATAAAAGGAGTTGTTGTATTTATATAGTTTGTGGCGTTGCACAATTTTTTTCGCCTGCCGGTACAATTTCAAATTTTGTACCGTTTAACGGAAAAAATCGTGCAACGCCTGAAATTATATAAAACCAATAATACTTGATATTTAGGTTGTAGATAAAGGAGTGTAGAAATAATATACAAAAAACCGCTGCTAAAAATTCAATTTTGAACTTGAGCAACTGATTCCAGTAATTTGAATAAAAATTGTTGATTCTGAGGTTATATCCCGTCAAAAAAATTTCAAAAAAATTATCCGCTCTTTTATTAAGCCTCTCTTACATTCTACTTACTTTTCAGACGTCTTTACTGCATTCTTAAGAAATCATATTTGGGTCTAGGGATTCCCCTTAAGGGGGTTGCATTAGGTGAAAGAAAACTTGAAAACTTTGCTTCGTGGCAAAGGTCTGTCCAAACGGTGATGATAGACTACGACTTTATTCTGATGCTTTCCTTCAAAGGCTGGTCCTATTGAATGACTGTTTAAGTTACTTCGTTCTATGTTATATTATAAATTAATGACTAAGAATCCTTAAATACTGTCATTGACGGTAATAAAACAAAATAACTTATAACATCAAGTTACGTATGTCTTTGATGAATTTTGTTTAATTATTAACTTTGTACGTGAAAGTATTATTAAGAGTATGTATTATAAAGTATATTTAATATTAATATTATATTTATTGATTTAATCTTTTATATAACAAGAGATGCACAAAGATATGTATCGATAGTAATGTGTGAATTAATTTGCAAACAAATGTACATAAAGTATTGCACTTCTTGCAGACAAATATTCAAAGCCACATCAACATATTATCTCTATCACCTTATATTATCTGTATTGTAACAATATATTTTGTGTAACCCATTCATTGATACAAAATAATAAATTCTTATTTTCCTTGATATAAATCAAACGTTTAACACACTGTCATATTATGTAGTTTAACAAATAAACATTGACCAACTAATTAGATATGTTTAAATATAGATACATATTTGAATAATTGTGTTAAATTTACGCACTAAGGCCCAGAATCCTAATGTCCCTTTACAATTTATCTGCCACTTTACCTTGAATTAAAATAATGTCAAAGCTTTAAGTTGTAGTCAGGCGGCATACCTGGAGAATACTTCAATTTTAGTATAAAAGCATGAAATTTGGCATGATGATCGGACATACCCTACTGATGATTTAAGGAATTGAAGCCAATCGAAAATTTACCCAGGGACCCCTCAAATCAAAGATGGCGTCCAAACATGGCCTAATTTTTTTTAAATTATGGTCCTATGTTATTCATTTTCACTTTACGCGCGTACTTTCAAGTACTGAATATAAATTTGAGCTTCACATTTTTTTAAAAAAATCAAAAACCTCTCAAAATTAAAGATGGCGGCCAAAAAATCAGTTTGTCATTTATCAACGGATTTGATTGAATTTCGGTTTCTACGCGTATATTGAGCTGCTGAGTATCATTTTGAGGTAAAAATATGTTTTGTGACATTTATTGGTCACATAACCTAGAAAAAGTTTGAAAAAGGACGAAACAAGATTTCCCAAGGGGGATTTAACAAGGGTCCCTGGGTAAATTTTCGATTGGCTCCAATTCCTTAAATAATCAGTAGGGTATGTCCGATCATCATGCAAATTTCATGCTTTTAAACTAAAATTGAAGTATTCTGTGGATATCTCCAGGTATGCCGCCTGACTATTGGTGGTTGTTGATATAGTGATTATAAGTTGCATGAAGGTTAAATTTACTTAGTATTATGAAAACTTCTGGAAATATAGATGTTATTCGGTGGTCATTTGGCAATTGTACCTGAACAAACTGGTTTGATATTAAATGAAAATCAATAAATATTTAATCAAAAATCGAAGTGTTTTTGGTGAAATGAACATGGCCAAATGCAGAATAATTTATGTGTGAAATATAACACGAATATATAAATTTTAAATCATTGAAGCTTGTTTGACGTTCTCCATCACAAATATCACAAGGTAGGCGGTTTCAACTCACCCCTTCCTGTCTGACGTTTCGGTGTAACATTGTCCGTCATCTTCAAAGGTTTTCCAGTCCGAAACCACTATTTTTCTTCTCCCGTGTCCTGTGTGATATCCTGTTGAAATGTACAAATTATCATTGTAGGTTGAAAAGTCAAAAGGTGTTGCTTTGCACCAGCTTAGTTACACACAAGAACACCAATGTTACAAACACCAACAGTTACAGTATGTAGTTACCCACGCATACAAAGAACTTGTAAATATACAACCAAACCTCACTCAAAAGTAATGAGATCTAAAGAAAAGGGCCAAGCTCATCTACCCTTCTACATTTGCGCAGTGTCCCGTAACAGCATCCTTGAAAAGCTTGCAAAATAGAATTCGCAAATATTAATTTAAACGTAATAGTTCATCCAAAATATATTTTGCAATTAATTTCAACGTAATAGTTCATTCAAATTCTATTTTGCCTAGCTTTTCAAGGATGTTGTTACGGGACACTGTACGTATATGAATTAAAGTTGCGCCAATGTGGAAAGGGTAGAGAAGTTTGGCCCTTTTTTAGATCTCATTACTTTTGCGTGTGTAAGGTTTGGTTGTATATTTACAAGTTTATTGTATGCGTGGGATCTAATTACTTTTTCCAGTTCTCCTTCAATTTTATTTTTGTTATAATCTAATAAGAATAATTTTAATAAAGTTGTTTTATTTGCTATGGTAATTTGCAAATATCTCGTGCCACAAAGA
The DNA here is from genome assembly GCA_024449915.1 of Sweltsa coloradensis. Classification (NCBI taxonomy): domain Eukaryota; kingdom Metazoa; phylum Arthropoda; class Insecta; order Plecoptera; family Chloroperlidae; genus Sweltsa; species Sweltsa coloradensis. The sequence goes on from JAMZAV010001087.1 coordinate 146,871, forward strand.
ATTGATTTTTGTGCGCATATATTGTAGGTGATTATTTTCAAGTTTCTATAGTTACGTAAGTTGATTATATGCCTGTAAAAGGCTTATATAAATAAAAAATAAATAAATTTTTATTTAGAGTCTGCCCACTCAGTTATTTAACTGATTTTCAGTGGGGGACTTTAATCAAAGCGACAGCCAACCCTGCAGGCCCCGACGCAATCGACGAGTGAGCGATAACCAACCAAAGATCGATATTTTTAATAGGAAATATAGCAATCAGTGGTATGGACAGTGCGAACACCCGCGGATCAACGCCAGAATCAACAAGGCCGATTCAGAACAACTCTGAATTTATTATGTGCTTCGTTGCTAGGACGGCTCAAAGTCACCGTTTACAAACTCCTAAGACAAGAACTGATGGACTTAAGTCCAAATCAGAAGTTAAAAAACTTCTGACTTTAGCGGGAATCGAACCCTGGACCTTCTGCATTGGAAGCAGATACGCTAACAACAAGACCAACGAGCCACACATATTTAAAACCTTCATTTGGATGCTTTCCATCTATATTTTTTAAAATTTTCTTTCAAAGAGCATTATACATCACCATTACTTAACGTCCAAGTAAAATATGAACGATGTAGCCCCACCCGTTCGGTCAGAATAGCTGGTTTTTAATACAATCCAGAAATGACAAAATCCATCCCGACCGTTATTTTAACCCGGGTCTCCCACATTCTTGGTTTAAAGGCGTCTAAGACAACTAAAGACTAAGGAAAACGCCAAAGTCGTTGTAAGACGAGTGAGCGAGTCATGTGTTGAGTACCCGGGAACATTTTCATTTAAATTGATTGATATTTAAGGTATAAATGATAGAGTGTTAAGTGTAGTTGGTATAAAGGCACGTTAACTGTAAGGCCATATGCGCCACTCTAGTATATGACAGGCTAGGGATGAAAGAACCATGTTGGATCCAGCTTGAGGTAGAGAGAAGTAAATGGAATGTTACCAGGTACTCAACACTTGACTCGCTCACTCGGCTAACAACGAATTTGACGTTTTCCTAGTACATACCCTACATACACACTATAACTTAGTAGTATATTTTAGTACAAAGCATACTCAAAGTATAAATCATATCGTTGGGGAACATGAACAAAGAATTTCGGATTTTCATTTAAAGCGACACTCGATTTGATTTTGTAATGAGCTAAAATCTGTTGGCAGGCTATGGTGACAGAAACGCTTGCTTATTATTGCAACTTGGGTACAGCCGTACAGCCCATACTTTCTCGGTACATTTTTTTCTTTCTTGCTTTCTTTCTTTTATTCTTCAACGTCTATCCTATTCCTAGTTAAAGCCATAATAACATTACATCCACATTTTTTATTTCCTATTGATATTATTAGCTTTTGATATTCGAGCCATTTGAGAGTGTTTTTTACCACTTGAATATCACATGCCGCAGTTTCTTTCAGCGTTTAGTCTATTTATTTATTTATTAGTTAGTTACAATATCGGCCTACATTAATTTTAATATGCATTTTACTTTTTGAATCTTGTAACGGCCATAAGCACTAATTATTTGGGTGATTGTAGATAATCGGACGATCCACCCCCACCCTTAGAGTTAATATTTATGACCATTACAAGGTTCCAAAAGTAAAATGCATATTAAATAAATGCAGGCCAATATAGTACCTAACTAATAAATAAATTCTCCAAACGCAGAAAGAAATTCCTACATGTGATATTCAAGTGGCAAAAAAGACTCTCAGATCGTTCATTCATGTAGAATATCTATATAATTATTCTTATGGTAACAACTAAACATTTTGTTTATATTTCAACTTATCTTTAGTCTTTATCCTTAAAATTATACGTTATTTAAAATAACTAGAAAAACGCCAAATTCGTTGTAAGACGAGTGAGTGAGTCATGCGTTAAGTACCCTGTTAACATTCCTTTTCCTTCCCCCTACCTAAAGCTGGATCCAACATGGTTCTTTCCTCCCTAGCCAATCATAGGCTAGAGTGGCGCATTATGGCATTTTAGTTGACCCGCCCTCAAACCAAAAATTCAAAGCGCTATCGTTTATACATTTATATCAATCAACTTAAACGCAATTGTTCCTGGGTACTCAACACATGACTCGCTCACTCATCTAACAACGAATTTGGCGTTTTTTAAATAATATACTAGCTTTACGCACTTGAAAAACATTCACCATTAGTAAAATGATTTTTCATGATCGTTTATCATTATCTCACAATTGTAGAGTATGGTCGTTATAAAGTATAGACTGATTATAGGCATGCAATGGGCATGGCCGTTATAGACTGATTATAGGCATGCATAGCCCCTAAAATTTGTCCATTACTTTCTTGCTTATATCATTGTTTCACAGTAGATAATGGGCGGTAACCACATGAACAACTTAAAAAATGTATGGCAGGCAAGCGAAGATCAATCAAACAGCAGTATTAACGCTGACCTGTATCACTACAACAATGATACACGTGTCGGACCAATCGTACGACACAAAATTATGGTTGTTAGAGGAATTTTCTCTTTGAGTTGATTAAAGCTTCTGCGTACAACGTTTTATCTCTGTTTTGTTTTTCTCTGGAACGAATAAAAACACAGTTGAGGCTTGTGTTTCATGATCGCATAACGTTCATTTTAATTTTGTAGTTAGCTATCGAACATTTGTGTTTCAAATGTAAATACACACTGTTAAACTATTGTTTGAAATAATTGTGCCACAAAATTGTTTAATAAGTTAATTTTATACAATAGTATGCTTAACGCAAGTGGTTCTCAACATTTTTTTAATCCCAAAGGCACTCCAAAGATACGATTTATAATTTTGCGGCACCCTCGTAGATGTCATAACAACTTCTAATTTTTAGTGTAATCAAGCAGTCTTCCCTCATCTTTGTCATAAAAATGTTGTTAATATAATTCATGTTATGTACCTGCTATTCACTCTCGCCCAATCTCGGTGAGTGTTATCACAGTTTGTGACCAATGTTGATCAATAGTTCAAAACAAGTTTTCCTTCACAAATTGGAGTCTGTAGTTGTGACACCCAGAAAATTTGTTGTTCACACACCCATGTTGAGAATCATTGCTTTACGTATTCTACAAGATGTGAGTGATTTGAACTTCGCGCGTTAATATTCACTGTTCGTTATTGTTTTATTGTTCTTCACAAAATACATTGAACTGTTTTCTAAAGAGTGATAACAGATAAAACACAATCTTGGCTACGGAAGTAGAAGAACTATCATCATGAAACAACTGTTAAGATATGCGTATTTTGTAGGTAAATAATAATTTTGTTAATTAATGAAGAAAGGTGTATTGTTCTAAATACACTTGATACTTACAGTGCTCAATTTTGTGGATTTCAAAAAAAAAGTTTATGTGGTATATAACGTATAATCGTTAGTGAATTATTTTTCCTTTTAAGGTCTGATTATTGACGACCCCAGTCCAGCCCCCGACCTTGAGTTCTACCTGCAGTTCTACCAACCCTGGCTGGCTCGACTGCTGGTTCGATATCGCCCACTTCGAGTCACTTTCAAGATACTGAGAAACAGTATTGCATGGATTTCTATGACAACGACGGCCACAACTTTGGTATTTGCAGCAGTTGCGATCATCCAACATAGTGATGACGAAACCATTATCATACAAAACGCCTTCTCAATTTGTACATTTTTACCAGCGCTTGCGTTGGTGAGATTGGCGTATTTTAAGAAAGAATTCTTGAAATCTATTGTAGACGAAGGAGACCAAATTAAAAGTGAAGCTGATATGATGGAAGATTATATTGAATTCAAACAAGAGAAAATCTACAAGTATTACTTGATTATCTCAAAATGGTTTCTTTTCCTTTCCGGGCCAGCTTTTATTATATGGGTAACCATCGCACACGCTGTAGTACTCTATCCAAACAGGAAACATTGGCATAGGTAAAAACCAATTAATATTTTTTAATTTTTATTTAGTAACTATTGTTGTCCACTGTTGTTAGTCAGTTTTAATAACTGGTCTTAAGACGGTGAGCTTGAAATTGTTTGCTGAACCTTGCCAAGTAGCAAGTCCTCAACCTCTCATTCTTGGCCTAATGACGTATAACTATTGCTTGTCCAAGGATATGGTACCCCTATGACGAGACTGCGTGGCCGGCCTACGAGATCACACTGTTCGTACGGTGGATACAGCTAACATCCGTTGTTCCTGGAGTAAACTGTGGCATTATGTACGCCACGTATCTTCTGTTGGAAAACATGGGGAGCTATAAAGTACTTAACAAGAAACTTGGTCGTATTCAGAAACATGGTGTCGAAAGAAACCATGACCAAGAAGATGATTCGAACATATTGTCTTCCCAAAGAGATGAATTACATTCCAGCCAATTGCTTGGCAGAGGAATGAAAGATTATGATCATAAGAATGGAACTTCATTTGAATCAGATTCATTTGTTCTGCAAATGCGCGCTCTACCCATCGATGCTCGACTATCATTGAGCCAACCTTACAGAAAGACGTCTTTAGCATTGCCAAGTTCCGTGATTCTACTTGGCAAGATTTAGATGTTTATTACGTTCAGTCTACAGCTGTGGGGAGCACTAGTCGTAGGCGAACTATGGTCCGGACTCTGCGGCCGCAGAACAAGACAGCAGAGCCTGCTATGAGCAAGGAAGTTGATGATTCTCTTGACCTGGCTGTGAACAGCGAGCTGGTGAACTGTGTGAAGATCCACCAAACTGCAATAAGGTCCGTACAATCCTTCGAATTGTATGAAATGACGAAAAGTGATATAACCTAATATTTAATACAATTCAGAAGTTAAAAAATCCATCCCGATCGGGAGTCGAACCCGAGTCTTCCACATTTCAGGTAGACGCCTTATCCATGACTAGACCACCGAGACGGTAACTATTTAACTTCTGAATTGTAGTTGCATTATAAATCTGAATGGAACCCCGATCGGGATGGATTTTTTTAAACTTCTGAATTGTATAAATATTTACAATTCCACCTACGGGATTGTTTCCCGACTAACCAATTCGAGAAATGATATAACCTATTCGCGTATTTCCTGTTACAGAACATCCAAATCTATTGCGCTACTAATGGAAGTTGTCAATGTTACACTTCGTAGAAATCATCTTCGCATTTGGACTAGCATTCATGATCTTCATGAAAGTAAGTGGTGTACATATTATTGAACTAAAAATATAACTTGTTAGAAAACTAAATAGGCTAATAACTTACAGTTTTAAACATAACTAAGAGACTAAACACATGTTCCAATTATAATTGCATGATGATGATAATGAAGTCGAGCTAGTATCACCCCACATTTTATATTTTTGTTAACATCGGATTTCTAGACATTGATGAATTCCACGTGTACGTTTGGTCTTTGAAATCAGCAGCCAGGCCTACAAGTCTAGTACAAATCATCTGCAGTGGCCACATTATTTCACGTGGCCAAACTACGTGAAAGTAACAAAGTGGGTAAATCTAAAAATAACAATTTGTAACCTGCCATTGAAACTGGTTTATAATCTTACTCGTGTCACAAAACCATTGTTGACTTCTTCTGTGTGTGTTTGTGTGTGCTTTAAATGTTTGTTTCCTTCAAATCAAATTACATACTTTGTCAGTCCACATAATGTTACGAATTATTAGAATTATTGTGTTTTAGAAGTAATTCGTCATTTATCGTTTTTAAAGCTGCATACGGTTCTAACGTCACGATCCATCTAACATTCTTCATCTACGGTGTCATTGTTTTATTCTAGCATGATATTTCAACGGAGTATCTCATGGTACTTGTGTTACCTCTCGATATGATGACCAAGTTTTTCCTGATGAGCTATATATTGAATATCATTACTGATCAGGTATGTAAAACATACTATGTTTAAATTCATTCAAGCTGTATCCAAGTACCAAGGGGTCATGTCCATATGCATGATCCACCCAAGTTTTAGTCTAGGATGAATAATCCTTCTGAGCATTGAACCAAAGCGTATGTATAATGAAGAAATAAACTTTATAAAGACAGTCTAGTCTGAGAACGGAAGACCACATAAATCTCTTGTGTATAATTATTATTCATTACAAGTCTTATACATTTATTAAATACGAAATATTGCATTTAATTACTTATTTATTTAACGTCTATTCTTTTCAGTTACACTACACTATAGTTAAGTAAATATTTGAAATAGTTATATATTATAACAACATTTTATTAAAACACAATACTTTTAGTTACAAATTTAAACAGGATATATTTGCAATTAATTAGTGAAACGGTTTATATAACAAAGAGGGGGAAAAAGAATAGGAAAGAAAAGAGAAAAAAGAAAAGGGAAAGAAATAGGAAGAAAAAAATCATCAAAAAAGAACAACGTACTAAATTTAACTCGCGACACAAGTTGATGACGTGGGATGCACTGTTACTACGACCAACATGAAGTTGGGGTAACTTATATTCAAAACTATAATTCCAGAGCTCAGCAGTGGTCGAGGCGGCCTACGCCTGTGATTGGACGGAGGCGTCTCCAGCCTTCAAGAAGAACATGCTCATCCTAATGACCCGGGCAAACGTCCCTGTTCAGTTCAAGCCTACCGGGCTGGACCCAATTTCTTTAAGGAACTTTGCAGAGGTAAATACATATTTTATTAGGTCAAACTTCAAAAAGTTAGTAAAAACGGAGGAATATTTCGGTACATTTTGTGATGATAAGTTGTCTTAATCCACCCTCCCCCCACTTTACAATGTTCTTGTGTATTGTAACGTATAGTATATTCTATCAATAAAATATTTTGGCTTATCTACAGGCATTTTTAATTTTAATATAAATAGTTTTGTATAAATTAAAATTGTTTTTATACTTAGCTTAACCAATATATAGCAAGGTTAAAAATAAAAACAACAGCATGTTTAATGTAGGTATACATCACTTTCAGAGTTTAAACGTTATGATATTGTGTCCTCAATTATTTTGGTGATAAGATAATTTTGTAAGTCTGTCTCCCTTATTTATTTCTAGAAAATGTCCCTTTCTTATTAACGTATTTCTAATTTTTGTTTTTCAGGTGTCCAAACTCACATACAAGATGACCATGTCATTTCGAGACATTGCTATGGCTAAGCGCTAAGCAAACGAAACGACGTTCATTATGAAAGAAACTCTCATGATTATGTATTTTTAATTTTAATTCATAACATATTTTATTTCGTAGGTTTTCGCGGATATAATGTGATAGAAAAAGAGCAGGAGGAACTGCGCGAATCGAAGCTTGAAATAATAAAAGTACATTGTTTATTATATCGTTTACCTATAAGTTGTAAAGTGGGTGACTAAACGCTGGTATATGATGGTATTTTTGTCTAAAATACCATATGTTATAAAATTAGTGTGTCCAATTATTGTATATATTGTATAAACCCCCAATCTACAAAAATGTACATCGTTTTATTTACAAGCAACAATAATATTGTAAATTATATGTAAATGACTTAGTACTATCATTGACGGTGATAAAACAAAATATAATAGCTAGTTATTTTTGTCTTTGAGAAGTTGATTCAAAATTGTTAAGTTTGTACACAGTATTATTAGATTATGCATTACAATGATATATTTCAATATTATATTTATTGTTTAAAAAATCTAGCACGCTTAAAGAGATTTATTGAAAGCAAATGTGTTAAATGCAAACGAATTTCCAAAAATGATTAAAAATGTTGTAGACATATGTTAATTGTAACCACATGAAGCATTATTCTCTGTACCACAAAGTATCACTTTAACTTTATTATGTGTATTGTTGTAAATAATAATCGTGCAACACAATCATTGATACAGAAAAATATATGTGTATTATCCTTTACATAAAGTAAATATTTAATACAACTAATTATATATGTTTAAATATAGATAGATATAATTAGTAATTGCATCTTAAGCCTAGGATTCCACCCACAATTTATCTGCTACTTGACCTTCTAACAAAATTATGTTAAAGCTTTTTATTGGTGGTCGTTGTAGTTATTGTAAAATAAGTTCTGGTGGTTTTATTCTGTTTAAAGTGTTTAAATTAATCAATTTTCTTAAATTTAATATAAAGAAAAATAACAATAAACAAATGGTATATAAATATAGTATAATTCAATTTACCACTAACTTTATATTACAGTGTGTGTTTATTAAATTGTTTCTTTCAACATTTTATTTGATGTCACATTGGTTTGGTTTGAAACTAAAAATTAATTCACTAAAAAATAAATAACACCAATGTATAAATTGTAAACAATTTGATATTCAATACAATCCAGAACCTAAGAAATCCATCCTGGTCGGGATTCGAACCGTTGTCTTCTACATTCTAGGTAGGCACCTTAAATATTACTAAATTATGAACAATTCCAACTACGTTAGTGTTTCCCTACTAATCAAAATTAATAACTGGTTTAAAGTTACTTCTTCCCTCAAGTTTATTGACGTAATTATTTATTATTTATTTTAAGTCCCCTGCTCACTTCAAGGTCACTGGGCAAAGTATTTTTCCCGGGATCTGGTGAGCCGAATTATTTGTTTTAAACAGTAAAATCGTACAAAGAAATCTATATCAAATATATTTTTGTGGATTTTCGGACAATTACTTTACTAAGAAACCCTATCAATTTATTGATTTATTAAGTAGGGCAGGTTATAATATTCAAAACTGAAATAATCAATGGTAATGATCTTTAGACGTCGTCTGAGGTCACAATACGTAGTTTATTCAAGTTTTCCAATCATTTGTCACAAAATTGATCTAGTCCTATTGTGGTGTAATTTACTGTTCGGCTGTATAAAGCTGCACGCAACAGTTTCTGTCAGAATGACCAAATGGCTTTTGATAACTCGTCCTGCAATTTGCATAACGTTGGTTTATCTATTACAGTTTGAAACAAACTTCCAGGACCTTGAAAATGTATAAAACGGACGTAAATTCTACACAATTATCCTACCCGAAAAATACCTGGTTAGTCAACTGAAGAGGGTCAGACCGGTTAAATCGGATGTATGTACCCTACAGCGGGCATCCTACAATAAAATATTTTTATACACATTATCTGAGCCAGTGGAACGTTACGTCAGTAACTCATTCTCACAATAATGTTTAGTAACGAGTTTGAAGGAACATTACTTGTCAAAAACGTTTATACGTAAGAAAACGACGGCGCATTCATTGGTTTTGACGCCGTTACATCGTTTCAAATGTCTAGGCTGGTGTTTAGCATTAAATTCAAAGGTTTTGTAGTCAATTGTGTTCAACTAACAGAAGAATCTCACGAGCGTCCTAACCGCGAAGCACTTGAAACTATGGTTGTAACATAACTTTACTTCACCTATATTATTGTAACAAAGTTTCAGGTATTTGATAACGGGTAAAGCAGCTACCAACATTGCGCAAGTATGTATTACATTACTATAGTTTTTTTAATGTCACTTTACTTCTTGTGTCACTATAGTATTTGGATTTCGCTCACAGCAGAATGTTGGCTAGATAATGGCGCTAATGCGTTTTTCTTGTGTATAATTAAAATTAAATTTGTTTTATTTCTCAATTTCATTAATTGGGAAACACTCCCGTAGGTGTAATAGATTTTACAGAAATCAATCCAGAAATTAAAAAATACCCCGCTGGGATGGATTTTGTAATTTCTGGATTGATTTCTATATTAAAAAAAAAGTTTTATTATAACTTGTAAAATAATGTGAATAATTTTAAAACTATCTACAAACAATGTTGTTTGCCTTATATAACTGCAACTTTCACTTGTGTTGGGGACATTTTGCTTAAAAATAATAAAAACATTCAGCTTTCACTATGAATGAATTTATCTATCAACTTGAATAAATATTTATTATTTTTTCTTTCTAGATGAACACTTGAAGACTTAAGTGATGACCAAACTTATTCAAATAACGATTGATTACAATAAATTTCCGACAAATAAATGCACATCTTTGAAGTAGAAGATTTGTCTTACTTAATATCAAAAACGTTTAATTAATACTTTTCTGTGTGCGTTTAACTAAAAATCGAAGAATAACTATCTTCATCATGAAACTTTTATTACAATATGCGTATTTCCAAGGTAAGATGAAAATTGCTTGTTATATTTTACATTTATTTGTCTCAAACTACAGGTTATATCAACCCACAAGTGTCGGGTACATATACCTTAACAATTAATACTACACAATGATACCGGATCTTTTACACGGGAGAATATGTGTTTCATTTCGTGTAATCATTGAATATAGGACTAAGTATTCATTACATTAACCAAGATGTCATAAAAATCGCTAAAGTAGACAGATGACACCAACGTTACGACTATGACAGAGCAAGCGTTCTGGCTATGTGTTTTGAAAGCAAGCTAAGCACTCTTGACATGATTCTGCACAGAACAATAAGTATTGATAACATTCTTCACTTTCTTTTACTGAACCATGGAACCACCGTGTGCCACAGAGGAATACACGGATTCATAAACCGCTGTTGCATCTTCACTCTGGCTGAATTGTCTGTTCAATTAGGTTGCAGTCTACTTACAACAATTTGCCATGGCCTAATAAAGATTTGCACATTATTAACATGCATAGTTTAAGTTAAAAGAACTATACATATATTTCCCCAATGTCTTCAGTCGCTCATGCATACTCATATACTTAACACACTCGCTCACACAATTAAACACTTAAACAAACATACAACACAACAAATATATTTATCAATTCATTTTACTGTAAAAATGTGATAGGTTTGTGTATTAAATTATATTATTGTATTGTTTTGTTAGCGTTAATGTATGTATGTATGACAAATTATACTTGTGCGCGTGTACTAAACGCGTGTCTTGTGCAATAGTCACAAAATTATACTTATAAGATACTATCATATTAAAAAATAATTGCTTTTGTGTCTTCATTTGAACATAATTTGGAAGCGAACGTTTTTGGAAACGTTATCGAGACATCACTAGCGTAATTTTCAAATACATCACTGATTAAAACAACACAATCTCCATCTCTTTCAGGTCTGATCATTGACGACCCCGGTCCAGCCCCCGACCTTGAGTTCTACCTGCAGTTCTACCAACCCTGGCTGGCTCGACTGCTGGTTCGATATCGCCCACTTCGCCTCACCCTCAAGATACTGAGATATCATCCTCTCTTTCAGGTCTGATCATTGACGACCCCGGTCCAGCCCCCGACCTTGAGTTCTACCTGCAGTTCTACCAACCCTGGCTGGCTCGACTGCTGGTTCGATATCGCCCACTTCGCCTCACCCTCAAGATTCTGAGGAACTGCGTTGCATTCATTTGTATTACAACAACTACAACTACTTTGATATTTGCAACAGTAGCGATGGTCAAGCATAGTGATGACGAAAACATTCTTTTGCAGAATGTTCTCACACTATGCACATTTGGTCCACCACTTGCAGTAGTAGGATCGGCATATTTTAAAAAAGAAACAATCAAAGTTATGATTGCTAACATGGAACAAATAAAACAGGATATTGATTTTTCCATTGAATATAACGCCATCAAATCGGAAAAAGGCAATCAGTATTTTGAGAAATTGACCATATTGCTCGTTAAATATCTGGGGCCAGTACTCGATATCCTCTTTTCAATAACATGCATCGTGGAACTATATCCCAACCGGAAACAGTGGGAGAGGTAACTGTACTTGATTAATAACTATGTTTCATCCCAAAAGATGTACAAATGTTGTTCAGCCTTACATTCAATTGGGTTCTCCACTTAACTGTCTTATTTATTTCAGCCTGTGGTATCCATACGACGAAACATTGTCCCCTGCCTTCGAGTTAACACTGTTTGTAAGGTGGATTCAGATAGTATTCTATGTAAATTGTACATCTTGTTGTGTTTTCTATGCAATGTACTTGACGCTTGAGATTTTGACACATTTAAGAATTGTGTGCGGAAAACTGGAAGATATTCGCAAAAGCTCCCTCGGTAAAATTAGGGCAACTATTGTAAATATTAATGAGGAACTAGATGGAGCAATGCTTGAGTTTAAATGTATCACCCTTCAAGACAATGAAATTGAAACAATAGAACATGGTCATAATGAATCTGCTATGGTTGTGATTGAATCAGATGTTCACAACGAGGCTCTTGTTGTCGAGCGTCGGCCAGAATCAAGCGACGCTGAACCAGAGATTGATCAACAACTGCAAGAAGTTGCTGTGATTACACTTGGCGACAGTTCTGAAGTTAACGTTGATCGTTCTGGTGACTTTGACATTTGTTCAATACCCATTGAAGGATCTGACCTTGTGATTCTTTCTACGCCAGAGTCAGGAGCAGCAGCAGAACTAGCTGTGAGGAAGAAGTTTGAAGAACTTGACAAGGAAATGAATCTGCAGCTGATCGACTGCGTCAAGATACACCAGGCAGCATTGACGTTCGTGCAATCTATCGCATTACTACTTGGAAAAACCAAAACATGAACAGAGTTATTGCATAAGTTTTCTTGTTACAGATTGTCAAGTTCTCTTGCATCATTCACGAACACTGTCAGTATGGTACTCTTTCTGACCGTTATCTTTGTGTGTGGAATATCACTTATGATCTTGGCCAGAGTAAGTTGTGTCCATGTCACGTTATCAAGAAAGTTTATTTGGGTGTTAAATTAAACAATTGTTATATGTTGTTCTTAATTTAAGGGATAGAATAAATGGAATGAACGAAATTTTAAGTTCACTTTACTTCTCTAGACAATGCAATGACCAGTTCTAGCTAAATTCTTTAGTACATTCTGCAAAGACACGAAACTATTGGACTATTTAAATAACTATTGTTAGGCCTTGGTTAAACTCATACCTGGAATTCAGCCGGTTTCTGGATTATTTTTACCAAGGGAGAAATTTCCAAGGGTTCACTTTATCCAGTTAGGGCAGAAGTTTAATGTTTATATTCTGTGGTACATTAGTCATTTATATTGCTGTATTTTTACTTCAAAAACATCTTTAACTATAAACTAAAGGAATTTATGCAAGAAACAATCATTTTTGCAATTTGCTTACATTGCTTGGGTGTTTTCAAAGCACCGGTCTACCACAATAACAAATAACAATAATACGTTTATTTTCAATATTCTTTACATTTACAGCGATGCTCATTATATATATTTTTTAAACAAGTACAGGTTAAAAATCAAACATTCTGTGGGTATTGAATGTAGCCTACAGTATAAAACTGTAACCCACATATATAACAGAATAGTTATGTGTGTTGCGCATATAACTTTTATTCCATAACAGCTAGGACATAACTTCTAGCAACCAAATCTTCCAACGACTAATAATGTTGTTATTTTTCTAGCACGGCTTCACTGCGGAACGGATTTCTGTTATAATGACGCCGCTAGACACCATTTTTAAATATTTCCTTTTCTCATACCTAGTAAATATTGTTGCTGATCAGGTAGGTACAATAATCATTGTGCTGAATAAACTTTTTTGTTACTTTAACCTTGATTTTGGAACTATTTCGAGATAATTTAATACCTATAAAAATAGCATTCCGGATTGACTTTTAACGCGGCAAGGTCCTATCAGATGATCACTGACCAGTAAATCCAATTGTTGTATTATTGTTAGAAAAGTAAATAATGGTCACCACCAATATTAAAACCAAGAGAAACAACGTTATTTTAAAAATATCTCTCAACACGTAACGCAAAATTGAAAAGGTGGCTAATATGTATCACGTAGTTTCGTTAGGACTTTAACCCTGCATGACAAAATTACTCAAATATATATTATTATCAGTAGCGTTTTAAATTACGGAATATATTAATGTCATGTAATTTTTTATTAAAATTATTGGTTACATTTTGAAAAAGGGTTTATGCCAGATATAGTTGTAGCTAAACCACATTGGACCTAGTATCCACTTTTTCGATTTTCCTTAGCATTATGTGATATACTAAGATCAGGTTATTTTGCATGTAAATATTGGCGGTACCTTCCTCTTTATAAAGAAGTGTTTACAACCGGAACTCTTTCAAGTGAATATTAAACAAAAATGTTCTTTAAGAAGTATTACATCCTCAATGTTGGTCACTTAAAGGGAATTTAACCCCAAAAAAATTTTTTTAGTACATACCCATAGCATAGCAACACAAAAAATTACACTTTTAAAAATTATATCCTGTAGGCCTTACTGTGTTATTTGTGAAATTTGCTTAAAAGGTTTTTGATCCTGTTATTTGTGAAATTTGCATTTTAGGGAATTTCTTAAAATTTTCTGTGACCTTCTTGTGTTTATTTTTTTAAATATAATATTATATTTAATGATATTTACCTGCGTGTAGGGAAGATATACTAGAGCATAATACCAATCAAAAATAGCCCTTTATTACATAGTGTCTTCAAAAATATGCATTCTGAAATCACACCCATCTTGGTAATCGTCTTGTTTTGACCGAACCACTTGCCCTACAAAAAACAAAAAAAAGCGGATTTACAGAAAAGGTTGTCGAGTACGTCAGTAATGGTATTAAAAGAAAATCAAAATTCTCCTAGGTCACAGGGCATTAAGTTCGTCCCCATGTTATTTTTGCCGAAGGGACCTTAGCTAAAAAAATTATAAATAGTTGGTCAAAGTTTTTCGGATCATGATGGACACAATATTTTTTTCTCTTACTCTTCATTCATAGCTAGTTAGCTTGAAAGAAATATATTTTTTATTAACCGGGTAAATTCCTCTTTAAATTTAAATCACCCGCCCTCGCCCCGTGTTCCAGAGCTCAGCAGTGGCCGAGGCGGCCTACGCCTGTGATTGGACGGAGGCGTCTCCAGCCTTTAAGAAGAACATGCTCATCCTTATGACCCGGGCAAACGTCCCTGTTCAGTTCAAGCCTACCGGGCTGGATGCGCTTTCAGTGAAGAACTTTGCCGAGGTACTCATCCATAGCTTTGTTTGTTTGTCCTGTACCAGGTTCACATATTTACTCCTGGAATCGTCGGATGTACGTCATAAAACCGGAAATAGGAGTAATAAGTACACGTTACGCCCAGTTGGACAAACAAACATATTTGCACCCAGTTTTGACATTTGACGAGGCTACGGAAGGCCTAGAGCCTACATACAACACGATGATAGGCTAATAGGCTTTGGGCCTAACTATATTTTTCAATATTTTGCCCTAGATAAAAGGTTTCTAGTATATTGTTGTGCATTACATTGCTAAACGTCTTTCAAGCAGACCTATCCTAGTTTTAGGTTATGTCGGCCCTGGGCTTAGGTTTTTGCTTGACGGTTGATTAAGCGAGCGAAGCGAGCGTTTCCATTTGACTCTGCCGGAAAAATTAGTCACTGGTTTTTTTTTTTTTTTTTTTTTGTATGTCTCACCATAACGTTCGAACGGAGGCTTGGATCGAGTTGAATTTTTTGACCATCCGCAAGCTTCGTTCTCGATTGAATGCCATTAGTTTTGTGGCAAAATCGTTCAAAAAGTTAAAAAGTTACATTAAGTTAATCGAAAGTTTTTTTCTAAAACTTAACGGGGACCAAATCTGAGATAGCCAAATCATTTAGAATGTCCGTCCGGTCACGAATATGTAAATTTTATTTTGATCCGATAAGTAGTGTAGATGGAAATTACATTATAACAAAAGTAACGTTGCCATGGCAACGAAAAGACGCGCGAAGTTTTTAATGCACTGCCACCTAGAAGTAATCAAAATACTTTCGAGGAAGCGTCTATTATTTGTCAACAAAGAGTTTAAATAGTTTCCCAAGGATTCAAGGTCCTCTAGATGGCGGTGGATTTTATTCACAAAGTAAAGGTTTACACACAGGTTTACCCAAATACCTGGGCATAATAAATAATATTGGAAACATGGCCTGTGGACAGCGAACGCGCAAATTTTAAATTTAAAAAATGTGCAATGTGGGTCTAGCTATAGCACGTGCTCGCTAATCAACGCGTCCAACTGAGCGTTTTCCTAGTTAATTGCCATTGTCCCTTTTAAGAAAGGCCGTGAAGATTCATATAATCATTGGGAAAGATATTGCACGGCCCGGCTTTTTCCATTTTAACTTCTAGCTTCTTTCTTAGCTTCTCACTACACAACCCAGCCACTACAAACTTTAAAAATGGCGCAATATTTTGTCGTTTTACACCCACTTCTGCTAAATAAGCAGGTGTAAAATTCTTACTCCAGTCGCAGTAGTGGTAACTTACAACAGGACAAAAAAAACGTTTCTGGGTTGTGACAGGTACATTTCCACCAGGACAGAAAAACGGGTTTTCGTGACAAACTTGTACCTGGAGTAATTGAAACAGGACAAACAAACAAAGCTCATGTCTCACCATCTGTTCATAGAATCTAAGAACGGTATAAACATAAACATAATGTAAGTAATAAATTATTATCCACGCACTGGGTTTTTGATCACTGATGTACCCAACTTAATACAAATAAATGGAATATAATAAGTCTGAATTTAATACTATCTGAGTGTTGATCATGTGATTGTTCACAGGTTGGCAGACTCGCTTATAAGATGGGTGTTTCCTTCCTGGACTTTGCTAAGGCAAGGAACGGTTGATTCCATTGTAAAGTGACACAAGAAAAACAAAACTGTCGTCTTCACGTTACATGTTGATTCATCGTTTGTTATTCAAATCCAAACATATTTAATAACATATACGATCATATGACAGATTCAACCATAAGTCCAACCGAAGAACTCAACTGACTGTGACTGATGAAACGAGGCTAATTATCCTATATTAAAAACAAGCACACGATCTATAATAACGTTGTAACAATCACAATAAGCACTTGATTTGTAATACATCCATTACATTTGAATATATCATTCACATTCCTTATTAAATCTTCAAAAGACCGTTGCTATATTCAGTCACCCAAAACTAATTTTTAAGAGTGTACATTCTATACAATATATTATAATGTGCTTCGTCACTAAGAAAAAGTTCACTTATCTTATTTTTCAAGTCTCGTTTTACAATCTTGAGATATCTGTTAACCCTCTCCCTCGTATATTTCACACACAGAGCCAACACACTGCTTCACTACGCTTTAGTACACTATGCGAGGGAGAGAGTTAATGCTTCGATATTTCTATTTGTTAAAACATCAACAATAAACACATTTGTTTGACTTTGATTGCCTACTACCTTATCTCGTCCTTCTTTAAAGTCCTTTAATAAAAAACAGCAATAGCAACAACGCCGCAGCCAAGCCGCGGTGCGCTACACACTCAGGCACCGTATACAGCAAGCAGAGTTGGGGTGATTTCGAGGTGTTACCCAGCCGTTATGAAACGTGATGTGATCTTGAACACTATCAATATCGAGAGTATTTAGGTACCTGACAACACATGTTAAATTTAGTTGGGGTACGATCATACCTTTTTGGTAAATCGATTGCTTGAAACATGTTCAAAATCACTTTGAGGACGTTAGCTACTGGCTAATGGCTACTGGCTACTGGCTACTGAATACTGGCTACTGGCTACTGGCTACTGGCTTCTGGTTACTCGCTACTGGCTACTGGCTGCTGGCTACTGGCTTCTGGTTACTCGCTACTGGCTACTGGCTTCTGGTTACTCGCTACTGGCTACTGGCTGCTGGCTACTGGCTACTGGCTACTGGCTACTGGCTACTGGCTACTGGCTACTGGCTACTTACTAATTCGTCAGTTTCAATTGGCCAGCGATTACTATGCGGTACAAAAAGCAAGTCTTTATGCCACGAGATGTGTCACATTCTAGTTACCCCCGGTTGTATTTCATGTAGTCTCTGTCGTGAAGCGCGCGACTCAGGTTCGGGAGGCGTATTCCCGGACCCTATACGATTTTGTGTCTAGCCTCCTGACAGGTCCTGTGAATGTATTCTCCCCGTCGCTAATGGGGCACCCACACGGTGGCACATGTTGGGGTCGCCCTCACACCACTCGTGTATCTGTTTCCGAAGAATGGTCGGAATCGGAAGACACTTGTTTTTACACTCCTCCCCCACCCCCGCCCTACTGCAGCATGTTACAGCACAAGAATACTTATGTTCTGAAGTGGATGACCATTTAGTCACAATCGCAATGCCTAACGTGGAAGTCATTCTCAAACGTTTAGAAACACCATATGTTATTTCGAAATGTGTTCAGAGAAGCTCGGAAGTGTTCGAATGTACAATCCGTACGAAATTGTCAAGTAATTCTAGTTTAAGCGTGTCGCAAAAATGTGATAGATGGGTGGAAAAGTTTTCGATCAAAACATCAAGCAATTTGCTCCTGTAGTATTTTCGCTTTGCATTTAAAATGAGTCTACTTACTTTGTTCCTTAAATTAACATAATCATGCCTAAATATAAATAAATAAATTTAAAAATAATAATAATAATAATAATAATAATAATAATAATAATAATAATAATAATAATAATAATAATAATAATAATAATAATAATAATAAAATAATTCAAAACTAAATACAACAATATAAATAAGCAGACATGAAATCATTTAGATGTCCGCTTCGAGGTCAAAAGCTATAACTAACAGGTATATTATAGACCAGACAACCTACACATGCATATTATTATTAGCATGTATGTGCTTATTGCTTCGTTTCACACAAATCATAAAAATACAAACAAAATACAAAGAAATACAAATTTTAACATCGGCAATAATGATATAATTTTTATCGTAATTTTGCACTCGGAAAGAAACGACTATTTTCCACCATTTTGTAATCTCTTGTGTGGCTGTAGTTTTTAACGACTTTGTTTTTATATTATTTTAACATTCATTGCTAATATTGTATTTATGACCTGCTTAATTAGAACCCAAAGATAAATGGGTCGAATCAGACAATCGTTGGAAAACCGCAGTACGTATTGTGGCTTTGTACACAATTAATTATCATAACAAAAACTGTTTAATTACACATGAAAATAAAACGTTGTTTTACAGAAACACATTATTCTTTTGTTACTTATAATAATATATTTCCTTAGTGAATCATTGATTGGAACTGAATTATCAGGTATCAGGTATCACTGCACTATTGCACAATCATGATGATACCGACAGACGAAACCTTGACCTATCCTCATAACTATAACCATGACCCCAGCTACAACCAGAGCCCCAATTCAAAGCCTGCAACTTCCTCTAGATAGAAGTGGTATTTACACTCTTATATTTTTTATAACATTTAAAAAAAATTATTACAAGTCATAGCATTGCCCTGAAAAGCAGGTGAGTGAACTATCGTGCTACTATTCAACCACTTAATTCAACTTTTTATAAGTTTTTATTAATAATGAACTGTAACAAATAAAATAATATTTGTTCTATGATTCCCACATTGCAATAAAAAAGGTTGCGTTAACTTTGATTTGGGATGGTTCAAATGAACTACGCAAAAAGCATAACGACGGCGTGAGAAACTAAGGCTAGAAGATTATATTATAAGGGGTCTACTCCGAGAAAATTAATTGGATCGGTAGTAAAGTCATATTATTTCTTTAAATTGTGTATCGATTAATAATGTAACGATAATACAATACACGAATTTGCCTAAAATATTCAACCGAAAAAGAATTATAATAATATGTTGTTTCTTGATATCTAAGGTACAAGAAATAAATGCCAAATAGGGAACTGTTGTGATAACGTCACGTCTCCCATCCAAGTTTTTAAAATGTCAAGTGTAGTTTATTCCTTTGCCAGATTATCCACACATCAATGCATAATTAGAAACCTAGAGAGGGATCCTAGGTCATTCCTTGGCCTTGCACAAATATTGCACTTTTATAACTTTGGTATGTAAACATCAAGCGACCGCGTGAAAAAAGGGACATTAGTGCACGTGGCTAGGCTAGAGGTTGGTTTGACCGCAGTCGCGTCTCTCTCTGTGGAGGGAGGGTCGGAAGGCATTTAAAACGAGTTTGCCACTTGCACCCTGCTAGTCTCATTGGAGAGACACAAAATCGTATAGGGTCCGGGAATACGCGTTCGGGAGGTCTCGGGTTCAAATCCCGTCGAGAAAATCCTGGCTAAGGTTTTTTCCAGCGTTTCCTCAATCGGTCATGTGAATGCCAGAGGTTGAGCCCTTTTAAAGAGCCCTCGGACATCCTCTCACAAAATATGTTCTAATTATACCTATAGTTAGACATCTGAAGAGGGGCATCCATTGCACATTTGGAAGGTTTCCCACGAAGTTTCAAAAAGTAAATTTTCATGATTGCACATTTTTTATGCATTCAATGTTTCTCATGCAGTCATCGAATACTTTATTCGGAATAAAATATCTGCTAACCGTAAGTTCCAAAATACATTATTATATGTTCGTATAAAAACAAAATAGAATAACGGTAGCTATTAGTTAATGTACAAAATACATCTCACCTTTCCTTGGCCCAGAGCTCAGATCGATTGAAAAAAGATTATATTTACTACAATAAATACAAAATTAAAAATGCCCTTTCCGACCTGGGTTCGAAACCCGGGTCTGACACCTTCAAGCGCCTTAGCCTACTAGACTACCAAGACGGTAATATTTATCGTCTACAGACAGCATATCACGGCATTTAGCGTTCTCCTCAAACATGAGAAATGACTAAAATTCTGTCGCTAAGCGTCTCAGAAAATGTTTTTTTTTAACTTGTAATTTTATTGGATGAGCGAAGCGAAGATTTCAATTTCACTGACCCCCCAAAAAAATTAGCTCGGGTGTTTTTTTTTTTTTTTTTTTTTGTATTTTTGTCTGTTTGTTCGCTCTCTGCCGGGCAAACGGGATATGCGATCTTGATAAAAATTGCAGGGGACCTTCGAAATCTCTGAACTTAGACTTGCTACTTTTTTGGGTACAATCGAAGAAATATTTCTCATGAATATAGTACTTTTACTATTTTTTTCGATTTTTAGTGCGATATTTTCGTGACATTTGGGCCGATTCTGACCAAACGGGTGATGCTACAATGTTCATATTAAACATGTACATTAAGGAAATGGTTATATATTGCTTTTTGAAAGAAAAAGATGAAAAAGCTAGACAGAATCCATAGAATAAAGGTTTTAATATGAGTTTTTTTTAGGTTTATAATAACAAGTAACAAGTAACAATAGAAATTTGACAACAATCACCTACAATGCATTCATAAAGCACTTGCAAAGGAAAAGTGGTCCCACGAGAACTAAAAACTTACTAAAAAGCTAGCTGAAATGTTTAACTGACTGTAACTATGTACTTTGAAAAGATACTGTTTAATATAAACAAAAATAAAAAAAAATAACCTAAAGTGTTGGCTCGAGCGTTAAACGCGCGACTCTGATTTGGGAGGTCCAGGGTTCAAATTTAGTCGAGACCGGCCATCCTGACTGAAGGTTTTTTCCGAGGTTTTCCTCAGTCGTTAATGCGAATGCAAGGGATTGAGTCCTCTTAAACAGCCCTCGGACATCCCTTCACAATATCCTATCCGCAACATACCTAGTTAGATACCTGAAGAGGGGCATGAATTGTATCTTGGGCAGGCTTCCTACAAAAAAAAAAATTTTTTAGTTAAACAAAAATAATGATGTAATGATGCCTATGTTACTCCATAGTTGGTTTCGTCTGAATAAAAGCTTAAAAAATGCTTTTCACTATTCGAGACGATGACGACGACATGTCATGTCACCACTTATCGTCTAACCTTCATATTATTAGGGTGAAGGACAATTCGAATACGAACACTAACCGAAAAAGTCATCGTGGAGGGATTTTGCAGCCAAATGCATATAAAGCTTCACAATTTATTTATGTGCCTACTATTGGAAAGAGATGGTCGATAAACAGCCTTGAAGAATTCACTCGTCTTTTCAATAAATAATTTACGAATTTTCCTTTGAAATAGTTGATGTCGCATGTTTCGCAACAATCACGGCTGAGTCAGTCAATAGATTCCTAGCGCGCCTGACGCTACGAGCGAGACGTCCAACTACTAACATGAAACTGCTACTGAAATATGCTTATTATCAAGGTAAAACGTCAATAGTTACCTCTATTTAAACGTTAAAGGTACATATTTTACATAACAAAGTTTACACAATAGAGAGTTTGTGGTTACATTCTAAATTAATAGTATTCATTTGCCGCTGATGGTAAATAAGTGGTATGTTTATTCTTGCACTGTTTACTTGTATCAATGTTCTTTGCAAATCAGATTTAATAACGGAATTACATCCAATAAAATAACAACTAATAATTGTTTAGTAACGCAATTATTGTAATGTTTGTTGAACATCTAAACAGGTTCATAATAATAGTCACAGTTAGTGGTGACGTCACGCACTGGTTGCCCTTGGCAACGAAAAAAATCGACTCCAAACAAACTTTGACGCCTGCAGTAGCTAAATACAGACTCATGTCTTGAAGAAAATAACTCAATAACGATACGCCTATGTATAATATTACACCTATGATTTGATTATTAAATTACCGAAATACTTAGATAAGTTAATCTAAGCTTTAAACATAATATTAAAAAACATGCAAACAAAACCTTCAAGTGAGGCCTACATTTTAATGGAAATTAAGCATTTATACATTGTGGAATTCACGTCGTTATAATTATTTTTCAATCGCTTAATGGTGTCAAACTTTACGGAAAAAAATACGTGATCGATAAAAGTGTAAAGATACCTTTAAAAGACTTCGTCGAAAATACCGCACATTGGTTTCTTATGGGAACGAAACTGTGCTTGGAGTCAAAACTGGCCGTTGCTATGCGTTGCCATGGGCGGCCATGATGACGTCACACTAATAGTGTCCATCCTTAACGAATCCCAAACCCAAACAAACCCAAACCCAACCATTGGCGAATCAAATCTTGTACGTAATTAGAAATAAAGGTGAGACATGTGCTTATATTTTAAATAAGAGTCCATTATGACACATTAATTGTTTAATTCTTCGGACTGACCATTGACGACCCCGGTCCAGCCCCTGACCTTGAGTTCTACCTGCAGTTCTACCAACCCTGGCTGGCTCGACTGCTGGTTCGATATCGCCCACTTCGCCTCACCCTCAAGATTCTGAGAAACAGCGTTGCATTGATTTGTATTACAACAACTACAACTACTTTGGCATTTGCAACAGTTGCCATGGTCAAGCATAGTGATGACGAGAACATTCTTTTGCAGAATGCCCTCACACTATGCGCATTAGGTATAAATCTTGCAATATTGGTAACGGCATATGTTCAAAAAGAAACAATCAAAGTTATGATTGGTAACATGGATAAAATAAAACTGGATATTGATTTTTCCATTGAATATTATGTCATCAAATCGGAAAAAGGCAATCAGTATTTTGAGAAATTGGTCACATTCATCGTTAAATATCTGATGCCTGTAGGCGATATCTTGTTTTTAATAATATGGATTGTGGAACTATATCCTAACCGGAAACAGTGGGAGAGGTAATTAAACTTGATAAATATTCCTAACTATGTTTAATCCTAAAATATATGTAAATGTTTTTCATCTTTAAATTCAATTTGTTTCTCAACTTTTAACAGTCTGGTTTGTTTCAGCCTGTGGTATCCATACGACGAAACATTGTCCCCTGCCTTCGAGTTAACACTGTTTGTAAGGTGGATTCAGATAGTATTCATTCTCAATTGTACACCCTGTTGTATTTTCTATTCAATGTATTGGATGCTCGAGATTTTGACACTTTTTAGAATTGTATGCGGAAAACTGAAGGCTATTCGCAAACACTCTCTCGTTAAAATGGGGGCAACCAGTGTAAATATTAATGAGGACCTGGATGTAGCAATTCTCGAGTCCAATTGTATCACCCATCAAGGCAATGAAATCGAAACGATGGAACATGGTCATAATGAATCTGCTATGGTTGTGATTGAATCAGATGTTCACAACGAGGCTCTTGTTGTCGAGCGTCGGCCAGAATCAAGCGACGCTGAACCAGAGATTGATCAACAACTGCAAGAAGTTGCTGTGATTACACTTGGCGACATTTCTGAAGTTAACGTTGATCGTTCTGGTGACTTTGACATTTGTTCAATACCCATTGAAGGATCTGACCTTGTGATTCTTCCTACGTCAGAGTCAGGAGCAGCAGCAGAACTAGCTGTGAGGAAGAAGTTTGAAGAACTTGACAAGGAAATGAATCTGCAGCTGATCGACTGCGTCAAGATACACCAGGCAGCATTGACGTTCGTGCAATCTATCGCATTACTACTTGGAAATACCAATACTTGAAAAGAATTATTGCATTAGTTTTCTTGTTACAGATTGTCAAGTTCTTTTGCATCATTCTCGAATGTTATCAGTATAGTGGTTTTCCTGACCGTTATCTTTGTGTGTGGAATATCACTTATGATCCTGGCTCGAGTAAGTTGTGCACATGTCACGTTTTCAAGCAAGGTTTATTGGGTGTGAAATTAAACAATTGTCATAATTGTTCATAATTACGGAGTAGAAAAAGTGGAGTGAACAAAATTTCTAAAGTTCAAACAAAATTTCAAAATTTCTGTTTCATCATTATCAGACACTGTCAGTCAAGTGCTTTTCCTGACAATTATCTTTGTGTGTGGAATATCACTTATGATCCTGACCCGAGTAAGTTGTGTCCATGTCACGTTTTCAAGTTTATTTCGTTTCAAACAACTGTTATAGGTGTCCTTAATAAAGGGGAAGACAAAGTTGAATAAACCATAATTTAATCTCACCTTACGTCTCCAGACATACAATGACCTGTCCTAGCCAAATTCTATAGTATGTATGGTACATTTTGTAAAACATATCTGTTAAGTACACGGTCAACTATTAAATAACTACTGTTAGGCCTTGGTTATACTCTTACCTCGAATGCAGCCGGTTTCTGGATTATTTTAGCGGAGGGAGAATTTTCTAAAGATTTACTTTATCCAATTAGGGCAGAAGTCTAATGTTTATACTCTACCGTAAATTAATCATAAATTGCTGAATTTTTCAGTCAAAACCATGTTTTACAAAACACTTAAGGGATTTATGCAAGAAACAAACTATTTCACTATTTGCTTTCTTTGTAAAGGTGTTTTCAAAGCACAGTCTACTATTTACAATAATCATTTACAATAATACGTTTATTTGCAATTTGTTTTAACTTTTACAACCATGCTCATTACATACTTTACTAGAACAAGTTTAAGTTAAACATCTCAACATTCTGTGGGTTTTAACCCTTGGTTAACCACCTGTCTCTGAGAAGCATAACTAACCACCTGGGGCACGTCAGGACCCCATCATTAAAGCCCTTGTGTTTGCCAGGTTTCAGATTTTGGAACCTAATATTCGTCAGAAATTAATGTTTAAACCTTTCTGATGACCACTTAGTGTCTCAAGAGTTAAAATTCGCGAAAACTTAAGTTTTTTTCCACTTGAAATTTTTTTGAAAAAACTGAAAAAAAACGCAATGTTGTCAATTTTGTCAAATTTGAGTCCATTTTTGAACTTATTTTTTTAAATTTTTTTTACCAATGATGTTTATAATGTATGATTGACTCGATTTCACAAAAAGTTTTCCCTTTTTGGTTTACTTTGGTGAAATTTTGACCAATCCCCCCCCCTCCCCCCCTTCACTTTGAATTGACCTTTTTCATTCATATTTATATGTATGATTTTTTTTATATTATATTTATGTATAATTTACTTAGATAAGAATATATAAGTTCATATCTATCAATTTACATGAAAAATATGGTTATTTGGTGAGGATGAAATGCATTGATAAATATTTTGCCTATGTAAAAACACTTGAAAATGTAGTACGTAAGTAGCCACCTGGGGTCCTTTGAATCCCCGCGAGGTTCGTAGAGAGTAATACGTAACACATGGAGACCGGGCTCCAACTGAATTTTTATTGGTTAGATGTAACTTGAAGGTACTGAGACTCACAGAAAGCCACGCCCATAGATGCGCTCATGGCTAAGCAATAAATGTTGACTGGGGGCCGCATGGACCCCAGGTGGTTAACCAAGGGTTAAATATAACCTACCGTATAAAACTGTAACCCACGTGCACCTTTAGCAGAAAAGCATATAACTTTTGTTCCATAACTTCTAGGACATATCTTCTAGCAACCAAACCTACCAACGACTTATAATGTTGTTATTTTTCTAGCACGGCTTCACTACGGAATGGATTAATATTATTTATACTCCTCTAGATATCGTCATTAAATATTACCTTTTCTCATACCTCGTAAATACTCTCACTGATCAGGTAGGTACATAATCATTATGCTAAGTAAACTTTTTTAGTGCTTTAACTTTGATTAAGTATTAGAAACTATCTCCAGATATTTGGATACCAATAAAAATAGCAAACGCATTGACTTTATCTGCGGCAAGGTATTAGATGATAATTTAATCCATTATTGAAATATTTTGATATTGTTCAAAAAGATCATATTGCTGCTTAAGCGAATGGGTTAAGGTTTATTTTAACGAGTTTTCTGAACAGCAATTCATGGAAGTTAGTGTGAAAACAAAATTTGCTTTTAAGAAGTATTACGTCCTCAAAGTAGGCCACATAAAGTGGCTAGTATCCCTTAAAATTATTTTTACCACATACCCATAGCATAGCAACACACTAAAATTACACTTTTAAAAATTATAGCTTGCAACTGTGATCGTGTGTGTGATTGTGTGTTGTGTGTTTTGATCGTGAAATGTGGGAAAATATGTGATTTAGGGATTTTTTAAAAATAAACCGAACCTACTCTTTATTATTTCATACATATATAATATATATTGCATTAATGATATTTACCTACCAGTAGGACAAGATAAGTATATATATATACTAGAGCATATTACCAATCTAATATGGCCCTTTAATATATAAGGTCCTTAAACTGTGCACAAATACACACTCCAACACGCAAAAATAACATTCCGAAATCACACCAACCACTTTCACAAATTAAAAAAACAAAGTACAACTGATTTACAGAAAAGGTTGTCGAGGACGCTAATGGCAAATATGATTTTAATCAAAATTTCTCAAGGTCACGGGGAATTCAAATCGTCCCTATGTTATTTTTGCCGAAGGGACCTTATAGCTACAAAATTATAAAACGTTTGACAGTTTTCTTTCGGACAATGGTTGACCCAATAATTTTTCTGTTACTCTGTTATTTCACTGCCAGTTAGCCTGAATGAAATATATTTGTTTTAGTTAACGGGGTAATACCCCTTTAAGTTTAAATCTCCCGCCTGTATTTGGCCGTGTTCCAGAGCTCAGCAGTGGCCGAGGCGGCCTACGCCTGTGATTGGACGGAGGCGTCTCCAGCCTTCAAGAAGAACATGCTCATCCTAATGACCCGGGCAAACGTCCCTGTTCAGTTCAAGCCTACCGGGCTGGATGCGCTTTCAGTGAGGAACTTTGCCGAGGTACTCATCATGTCTCACCATCCGTAATTAACTGTTCATAGAATCTAACAACGGTATAAACATAAACATAATGTATGTAATAGATTATTATCTAACGGACTGGGTTTTTATCACTGATGTACCCAACTTAATAAAAATAAATGGAATATAAAACAGTCTGAATTTAAATCTGTGTGTTGATCATGTGATTGTTCACAGGTTGGCAGACTCGCTTACAAGATGGGTGTTTCCTTCCTTGACCTCGCTACAGCAAGGAACGGTTGATTCCATTATAAAGTGACACAAGAAAAACAAAACTGTCGTCTTCACGTTACATGTTGATTCATCGTTTGTTATTCAAATCCAAACATATTTAATAACATATACGATCATATGACAGATTCAACCATAAGTCCAACCGAAGAACTCAACTGACTGTGACTGATGAAACGAGGCTAATTATCCTATATTAAAAACAAGCACACGATACTATAATAACGTTGTAACTATCACAATAAGCACTTGATTTGTAATACATCCATTACATTTGAATATATCATTCACATTCCTTATTAAATCTTCAAGATACCATTCCGATGTCCAGTCACACAAAGCAAAATTTTAGTAGTGTACATTTATAAAATATATTCTAATGTGGTTCGTCACTAAAAACAACTTCACTTTGCTATTTTCCATGTCGCTTTTTACAATCTTGGGATATCTGTTTGTGCTTCGATCTTTATGTTTATTAAAACATCAACAATCAACACTTTTGTTTAACTTTGATTGCCCACTACTTTATCACGTCCTTCTTTAAACTCCTTCAACCGCAGCTGTGAACAAATCTTCTTGATTACTCATTACCAATTCTTGCAATTTCGAAGTATGAATTTCTTCCAACTGACGTTTGACAAGAAAGCTTATACTTATTTCAAAATTGTAAGCGTGATTGATTTATATTATTATATATCAGAATATAGTTACTGTTATTATGATGATTGCAGTGTCTTTAATAATTTTAAGAGTGGGATGAAAACATAAAACACACAATAATTGAACGAGTGAGCGTAGCGAACGGAGTGATTTCCATTCGACTTAAACGGCCCTTATTGTTTTTCTGCGTGCGTGCGTGTGTGCGTGTACGTTGAAAATCAGCCGAATCGCTGAACAGATTGCGCTGAAATTTTAAACAGACATCCGGTACGAGTTTATTGAGAACTGCTAACAAAATCAGCAAGATTCATTGCGAATTAAACATACAAGAAATAATAAACTGAAAAATAGACTTCCAATGTTTAGAAATTATTTTAACGACAATGTTTTAGATTTTGAAAAGATATTTTTTGTTTGTTATTCGCCTGGCCGTGAAATGCCGTGCTCATGCAAGGTCTGTCGAATGTTGCAGGTCAAGGTACCCCCAAATTCCGCTCGTAGATTGAGTAAACCTTGCAATTTTTCACGTATTTCGTACTGACTATGTTTACCATAGTAGGCCCTCTTGCCACAGATGATGGACTGCACTGCGTTATATGCATTTCAAAACATGTTTAATTATTTTTAAATACAATTTAGAAATTACAAAATCTTTCCCGACCAGGGGATTGCACCCACTTCTTTCACATTTCGGCTACAAGGGCGTCTTAGCCAACTAGACTATGGAAACGCCAAAGTCGTAGTTAGACGAGTGAGCGAGTCATGTGGTGAGTACCCGGGAACATTTGCATTTAAGTTTGATAATTATATTCGTATAAATAATAGTTTTTAAAGTTTAGTTGGTATACGGGGACGGGCGCGTCAACTGTAAGGTCATAATGCACCTCTCTAGCCTATGATAGGCTAGGTAGGCTTAAGGTAGGGGGAAGAAAAGTAATGTAATCGGGTACTCAACACATGGCTCACTTACTCGTTTAACAACGACTTTGGCGTTTCCCTAGTATTATGATATGGGTATCTTAATCGAAATGTATTAATTAGACAATATTTTGTGTATGATTCGATTGTTTAATTTTATATGCTACATATTAATTTTTTGTTTTATTCTGTTCTTAATTCTATGATGTCTCTTTTGTAACGTATTGTGACTTGAATAGGATTTTTTTTTAGATCATAAAGCTTGTTGTTCCAGTTATGTTACTCAGAAAGCTAGAAAGATTATTGTGATAAATCGTTTTGCTCATCTGTGACAGTAGTTAGTGACAACGCATATGTAATTATTTCACAGTTGTTTTAAAGAGCCACACAACATGTTTCTTCTCCTATAGCTTGAACATCTTCTTTCACACACGTGTATCAGGTATGTGATCATTATTCTTATTTGTTTAAGATACAACGTGTTAATCAAAGAACATTCAATATCTTGATACAAGAGTGACCTTGATGTTGTAGAAGGAAATCAGAGGGGACAGATGTTGGTGTATATTTAATGTGTATTTAAAGCTGAGTGAGATTTTGTATGAACTAAAAAAACATTAAATCATTAATAAATAATAATCATGGAGCATTGATCCATTATAAGCATTTAAGTCCGTCTTTCCGTCTGTTCGTTCGTCACGTTTCACGATAAAAATTGAACAATATCTCTGACTGACAATTGAATCGAATGTTTTTTGGAAGCTTAAAACCCATCTACATTCATTCAATTAAAACCAATTAAATGGATATTTACTTTAAGCCACCGTTTTCGGTGTGTCCGTAAGGTTACTGGGTGAAGTATTTTGCCGAGATCTGGTGAGCCGAATTATTGTTTTAAACAGCAATTATTTTCCAATAAATCTCTGCAGAGAAAATAATTATTGTAAAATTGCCTATATTAAGAATAAATCTCCATTTATTTTATCTTTTCTTATCTTATCCGTCAAGTATATTTTTGTGGGTTTGCGGGCAAACACATAATTTAAAAGTCTTATCAATTTATTGAATTAATATTAAGTAAGGCATTTTATATAATTGGATGAGCGAAGCGAAGACTTCAATTTCACTGACCCCCAAAAAATTTAGCTCGTGTGTTTATTCTTTTTTTTCTGTTGTTTTGTTGTTTTTTGTTAACTCTCTACCAGGCAAATGGCATATGCGATCTTGATGAAAACTTAAGGGGACCTTCGAAATCTCTGAACTTAGAGGTGTATTGTTTTTGGGTACAATCGAAGAAATATTTCTCATAAATATCGTACTTTTACGATTTTTTTCGATTTTTAGTGCAATATTTTCGTGACATTTGGGCCGATTCTGACCTAACGGGTGGGGCTTCAACGTTCATATTTTACATAGACATTAAGGTAATGGGGATGTATTGCTTTTTGAAAGAAAAAGTTGAAAAAGTTGGCCAGAATCCATAGAATAAAGGTTTTGATATGAGTTTTTTAGGTTCATAATAACAATTAACAAGTAACAATAGAAAGTTGACAACAATCACCTACAATACAATCAAAAAGCACTTGCAAAGAAAAAGAGGTCCTACGCAAACTAAAAAACTTACAAAAAAGCTCATCCATCAACGCGGCGGGAGATAAGCGTTTTCCTAGTATTAATAATCAAAACATAAAACATCAATGGTAATGATCTTTAGACGTCTTCTGAGGTCACAATATGTTTACTTTACTCAACCTTTATAATCATTTGTCACAAAATTGATACATGCCGATTGAGGTATTTTTTACTGTTAGGGTGTGAAAAATCTGTACGCAACAATTGTCAGAGTAACCATGTTCACAATTGTATATTAACCATGATTGCTCCTAAACAATTGTTAAAAACAAAGTTTGGTAGGTATTTGACAACGGGCAATGCAGCTACGAACCTTGCGCAAGTATAAGTTACATTTGGGGTCTGATCATTGACGACCCCGCCAGCCCCCGACCTTGAGTTCTACCTGCAGTTCTACCAACCCTGGCTGGCTCGACTGCTGGTTCGATATCGCCCACTTCGCCTCACCCTCAAGATACTGAGAAACAGTATTGCATGGATTTCTATGACAACGACGGCCACGACTTTGGTATTTGCAGCAGTTGCGATCATCCAACATAGTGATGACGAAACCATTATCATACAAAAAGCCTTCTCAATTTGTACATTTTTACCAGCGCTTGCGTTGATGAGATTGGCGTATTTTAAGAAAGAATTCTTGAAATCTATCGTAGACGATGGGGACCAAATTAAAAGTGAAGCTGATATAATGGAAGAATATATTGAATTCAAATAAGAGAAAATCTACAAGTATTATTTGATAATCTCAAAATGGTTTCTTTTCATTTCCGGGTCAGCTTTTATTATATGGGTAACCATCGCACACGCTGTAGTACTCTATCCTAACAGGAAACACTGGCATAGGTAAAAACCAATTAATATATTTTTATTTAGTAACTATTGTTGTCCACTGTAGTTAATCAGTTTTAATAACTGGTATTAAGACGGTGAGCTTGAAATTGTTTGCTGAACCTTGCCAAGTAGCAAGTCCTCAACCTCTCATTCTTGGTCTAATGACGTAACCATTGCTTGTCCAAGGATATGGTACCCCTATGACGAGACTGCGTGGCCGGCCTACGAGATCACACTGTTCGTACGGTGGATACAGCTAACATCCGTTGTTCCTGGAGTAAACTGTGGCATTATGTACGCCACGTATCTTCTGTTGGAAAACATGGGGAGCTACAAAGTACTTAACAAGAAACTTGGTCGTATTCAGAAACATGGTGTCAAAAGAAACCATGACCGAGAAGATGGTTCAAACATATTATCTTCCCAAAGAGATGAATTACATTCCAGCCAATTGCTTGGCAGAGGAATGAAAGATTATGATCATAAGAATGGAACTTCATTTGAATCAGATTCATTTGTTCTTCAAATGCGAGCTCTACCCATCGATGCTCGACTATCATTAAGCCAACCTTACATGAAGACGTCTTTAGCATTGCCAACCGTTGAGTTCCGTGATTCTACTTGGCAAGATTTAGATGTTTATTACGTTCAGTCTACAGCTGTGGGGAGCACTAGTCGTAGGCGAACTATGGTCCGGACTCTGCGGCAGCAGAATGAGACAGCAGAGCCTGCTATGAGCACAGGAAGTTGATGATCCTGGTGAAGCTCTTGACCGGGCTATGAACAGCGAGCTGGTGAACTGTGTGAAGATCCACCAAACTGCAATAAGGTCCGTACAATCCTTCGTATTGTATGAAATGACGAAAAGTGATATAACCTAATAGTTAATACAATTCAGAAGCTCAAAAATCCATCCTGATCGGGAGTCGAGCCCGAGTCTTCCACATTCCAGGTAGGCACCTTATAGCCAACTAGACCACCGAGACGGTAACCATTTAACTTTTGAATTGTACATAAATATTAACAATTCCTCCTACGGGATTGTTTCCCGACTAATCAATTCGAGAAATGATATAACCTATTCGCGTATTTCCTGTTGCAGAACATCCAAATCTATTGCGCTACTAATGGAAGTTGTCAATGTTATTCACTTCGTAGAAATCATCTTCGCATTTGGACTAGCATTCATGATCTTCATGAAAGTAAGTGGTGTACATATTATTAAACTAAAAATATAACTTGTTAGAAAACTAAATAATAACTTACAGTTTTAAACATAACTAAGAGACTAAACACATGTTCCAATCATAATTGCATGATGATGGTAATGAAGTCGAGCTAGTATCACCCCACATTTTATATTTTTGTTAACATCGGATTTCTAGACATTGATGAATTCCACGTCTACGTTTGGTCTTTGAAATCAGCATCCAGGCTTACAAGTCTAGTACAAATCATCTGCAGTGGCCACATTATTTCACGTGGCCAAACTACGTGAAAGTAACAAAGTGGGTAAATCTAAAAATAACAATTTGTAACCTGCCATTGAAACTGGTTTATAATCTTACTCGTGTCACAAAACCATTGTTGACTTCTTCTGTGTGTGTTTGTGTGTGCTTTAAATGTTTGTTTCCTTCAAATCAAATAACATACTTTGTCAGTCCACATAATGTTACGAATTATTAGAATTATTGTGTTTTAGAAGTAATTCGTCATTTATCGTTTTTAAAGCTGCATACGGTTCTAACGTCACGATCCATCTAACATTCTTCATCTACGGTGTCATTGTTTTATTCTAGCATGATATTTCAACGGAGTATCTCATGGTACTTGTGTTACCTCTCGATATGATGACCAAGTTTTTCCTGATGAGCTATATATTGAATATCATTACTGATCAGGTATGTAAAACATACTATGTTTAAATTCATTCAAGCTGTATCCAAGTACCAAGGGGTCATGTCCATATGCATGATCCACCCAAGTTTTAGTCTAGGAGGAATAATCCTTCTGAGCATTGAACCAAAGCGTATATAATGAAGAAATAAACTTTATAAAGACAGTCTAGTCTGAGAACGGAAGACCACATAAATCGCTTGTGTATAATTATTCATTACAAGTCTTATACATTAATTATTAAATACGAAATATTGCATTTAATTACTTATTTATTTAACTCTATTCTTTTCAGTTACACTACACTATAGTTAAAGGGGTATTTCAACTGCTAAACTCAAAACATATATTTCATGCAGGCTAACTAGTAATGAATTTTGCAATTAACAGAAACAGTTATTGGGGCCACATGACCTCCCAAAAAATTGTCAAACATGACATTTTTCGAGCTAGGTCCCATCGGCAAAAATCTCCCATAAGAAATAACATGGGGACGATCTTTATGCCCCGTGACCTTGAAGGATTTTGATCCAAAAAAATATTGACCATTATTGACGTACTCGTACAGCCTTTCCTGTAAATTCTCTTTATTTTGTTTTGTAATTTGGGCAAGTAGTTCGGTCAAAATATGCAGATTACCAAGATGGGGTGTGATTTTGGAATGCATATTTTTGCGTGTTTGAGGGTATATTTGGGCACAGTTTCAAGACACGATGTTATAAAGGGGCATTTTAGATTGGTACTATGGTCTAGTATCTATGTGGACCAAAAAAGAAGCAGGTTAAAGCCGATTTAAGAAATTTCCCAAAACACCAATTTTCGCAAATTTCTGGATCAAAAAAAATAAAAAAATCGTGTTAAATCACAGTTACAAGATATAATTTTTTAAACGGTCATTTTAGTGTAGTATTGTGCTATAGATCACGTGGTAAAAAATAATTTTTGGGGTTTTTAGCCCCTTTAAGTAAATATTTGAAATAGAAATATTACAACAACAATTGCATTCAAACACAAAAATTTGGTAACAAATTCAAAAAGGATATTAAATGCAATTAATTAATGAACCAGTTAATAATAGGCCTACAAAGAGGGGAAAAAGAATAGGAAATTAAAGAGAAAAAAGAAAAGGAAAAGAAAAAAGAAAAAAGAAAGAAAAAAAATCATCAAAAAAGAACAACATACTAAATTTAACTCGCGACACAAGTTGATGACGTGGGTTGCACTGTTACAACGACCAACATGAAGTTGGGGTAACTTCTATTCAAAACTATAATTCCAGAGCTCAGCAGTGGCCGAGGCGGCCTACGCCTGTGATTGGACGGAGGCGTCTCCAGCCTTCAAGAAGAACATGCTCATCCTAATGACCCGGGCAAACGTCCCTGTTGAGTTCAAGCCTACCGGGCTGGACCCAATTTCTTTGAGGAACTTTGCAGAGGTAAATACATATTTATCAGCTCAAAACTTTAAAAAGGTTCTAAGTACGGAGGAATATTTCGGTACATTGTGTGTTGATAAGTTGTCTTAAATTTGTTTGTTTTTTCCCCCACTATTTACAATGTTCTGTTTTATTGTAATGTATAGTATAAAGTATTTCTATCAATAAAATATTTAGGCTTATCTACAGGCATTTTTAATTTGAATGACATTTCAACAACCTTATAAATAATTTTGTATAAATTAAAATTATTTTATACATAGCTTAATCAATTAAATTAAAAATTAATCAATCAATCAATTAAAAATTAAAACAACAGCATGTGTGTTTAATGTAGGTTGACAACACTTTCAGAGTGTAAACGTAATTGGTGAATCCTCAATCATTTTGGTGATAAGATAATTTTGTGTGTCTCCCTTACTTATTTCTAGAAAATGTCCCTTTCTTATTAACGTATTTCTAATTTTCGTTTTTCAGGTGTCCAAACTCACATACAAGATGACCATGTCATTTCGAGACATTGCTATGACTAAGCGCTAAAAGCAAACGAAACGACGTTTGATACGAAAGAAATCATCATGATTATGTATTTTTTAATTAAAATTCATATTATATCTTATTTCGTAGGTTTTCATGGATACAATGTGACAGAAAAAGAGCAGGAAGAACTGCTCAAATCGCTGCTTGAAAAATAAAAGTACATTGTTTATAATTATATCGTTTACCGAAGTTGTGAAGTGGGTGACTAAACGCTGTTATGATGGTATTTCTGTCTAAAATAGCATACGTGATAAAATTTGTGTGTCCTATTTATGTTTTTACTGTATAAACCCCCAATCTACAAAATTGTACATCGTTCTATTTTACAAGCAACAAAAATATTGTATATTATATGTTAATGACTTAGTTGACTTAAATAATATCATTAACGGTGATAAAACAAAATATAACAACTAGTTACATTTGCCTTTGATGAGTTGATACAAATTGTTAAGTTTCTACATAAAAGTATTATTATATTATGCATTACAATTTACAATGATATATTTCAATATTATATTTATTGTTGCTCAAAGTTATTTCTTGAAAGAAAATGTGTTAAATGAAAACGAATTTACAAAAATTATAAACAATTGTTGTAGACAAATATTATTTATTATAACCACATGAAGCATTATTCTCTGTACCACAAAGTATCACTTTAACTTTATTATATGTATTGTAACAATAATAATCGTGCAACACATTCATTGATACAAAATAATATGTGTATTTTATCCTTTATATAAATTAAATATTTAATACAACTAATTAGATATGTTTAAATAAAGATAGATATATTGAGTAATTGCATCTTAGGCCTAGAATTCCACCAACTATTTATCTGTTACTTGACCTTCTAATAAAATTATGTTAAAGCTTCTTATTTGTAGATGTTGTAGTTAATATAAAATAAGTTCTGGTGGTTTTATTAACTAAAATTAACATTATGCAAACCTTTGTTCGGTGATCATTTGCCATTGTACATTGTACAACATAGTTTGCTATTAATACTTAAGTATCTTTCTCTCTTTCTGTCCCTCTTTTTCTGTTTAAATTGTTTAAATTTATCAATTTTCTTAAATTTATATATAAAGAAAAATAACAATACACAAATAGTTTATAAATATAGTATAATTCAATTAAGAACTAACTTTATATTTCAGTGTGTGTTTATTTAATTGTTTCTTTTAACATTTTATTTGATGTCAAATTGGTTTGGTTTGAAACTTAAAATTAATTCATTAAAAATTTATTATAATTAATAATAATTAATAATACGTAATAATAATTAATTATAATTCATTTTTTATTACAATCCAAAATCTAAAACATTCCATCCTGACCGGGGTTCGAACCCGTGTCTCCTAAAATATTACTAAATATAAACAATTTCACCTACTGGAGTGTTTCCCGAATTATCAAATCTAGAAAATATAATCTTTTAATAACTTGTTAAAAACTACCTTATCTCGCACGTTTATTGACAAAATTATTTATTATTTATTTTACGCCACCGACTCACTTCA
Source organism: Sweltsa coloradensis (assembly GCA_024449915.1). Classification (NCBI taxonomy): domain Eukaryota; kingdom Metazoa; phylum Arthropoda; class Insecta; order Plecoptera; family Chloroperlidae; genus Sweltsa; species Sweltsa coloradensis. The sequence goes on from JAMZAV010001087.1 coordinate 184,092, forward strand.
AGGTCACTTAGTTAAGTATTTTTACCAGGATCTGCTAAGGCGAATTATTATTTAAGCAGCAAATTCGTACACAGAAATCTATATCTAATATATTTTTGTTGATTTTCGGGCAAATACTTCATTACGAAATCAAATCAATTATTCAAATATTAAGAAAGAAATTTAATATATTATTCAAAACCGAAATAATCAATGGTCATGATCTTCAGACGTCTCCTGAGGTCACACTACGTTTAGTTGGATGAGCGTAGCGAGCGTAGCGAGCGAAGCGAAGATTCCATTTCACTACACTGGAGAAAAAAATCCGGAATGTTTTTTTTTCTTTTTGTATTTTTGTGTGTCTGTTAACACGATTCCGGCTAAACCAATACTCCGATTGCGATGAAATTTTATGGAGGCCTTCGAAATCTCTGAACTTAGAACTGCCACGTTTTTGAGCGCAATCGGGAAATTTTTTCTTATAAAAAGGGCAATTTTACGATTTTTTTCGATTTATAAAAAATTTCTTCGACTTTTAACACCTACATGCTTTATCCGATTGTAATGATTTTTTCACAGAACCTTAATTTTATGAATTAGGATATTCGTGTTAAATTTGAGCGCAATCGAATAATTATTTCTTATGAAAATTGCAGTTTTACGATTTTTTTCTTTAAAAAAAATTACGATGAATTAAAAAAATAAAGTTAATTTTTTATTTAATTTAATTTAATTAAAAAAAATCTTCGACTACGAAATGATTTTTTCACAGAACAACAGAAAATCCGCGTAACATATGGCAGCTCAATGCACCAATTACGCTCATCCAACAACGCGGCGGGACTTAAGCGTTTTCCTAGTTTATGCAACGCAAGGCCCGCTAGATTTCCGCTAGGCTCAGCTGCCGCGCACAGGCCGATCTCCGCCAGGAGTAGATAAAGGGGACCTTGATGCAACGTTTACCGTCATTTGTCACAAAATTGATACAGTCTGATTGTGGTGTAATTTTCTGTTTCGCTGCATAAAAGCTGCACGCAACAGTTCTTTCAGAATGGCCAAATAGCTTTTGATAACTCGTACTGCAATTTGCGCAACATTGGTTTATCTATTTTACTATGGCTGTTTGAAATAAACTTCCAGGACCTTGAAAATGTATCAATCGGACGAAAATTCTACACAATTGTCCTATACTAAATATACCTAGTTTGTCACCTGAAGTGGGTCAGACTGGATAAATCTGATGTGCATACCCTACATCGGGCATCCTACAAACAACATTATCTGAGCCAGTGGAACATTACGTCAGTAACTCATTCTTACAATATTATTTATTTACGTGTTTAACGGAACATTACTTGACAAAATAGTTTATTCGTAAGAAAACGACGGCACATACTTTGTTTTTGACGCGGTTCTGTCGTTTTAAATGTCTAGGCTGGTATAAAATTCAAAGGTTTTGTTGTCAGATGTTTTCAACTAGCGGGAGTAATTTTCACGAGCGTGGCAACTGTGAATCACTTGAAACTTATAGGTTGTAATTTTAACTTTACCTATTTCATAACCAAATTAAATAATAATTCAGCGTCACCTTGCGTGTACACGATCGTATTAACCATGGTTGCTCCTATATTATTGCTACAAAGTTTCAGGTATTTGACAACGGGCAATGCAGCTACCAACCTTGCGCAAGTATGTGTCACATTACTAGTTCTTTTAATGTCACTTTACTTCTTGTGTCACTGTTTGGATTTCGCTCACAACAGAATCTTATATATATATTAAGAATATGCCCTTTTTTGCATATAAATAAAATTGAAATGTTTATTATTTAAAATATGTAAATAGCATCATTAAAACGTGAATAATATTAAAACTATCTTCAAGCAATGTTGTTTGCCATATTTAACTGCGACTTTCAGTTGTGTTGGGAACATTTTGCTTTGAATATCTAAAAATAATAAATGAATAATAAAATAATAATAAATAAAATAATAAATAAATAAAATAAATAAAATAAAAATAATAAATAAATGTATTGATGTAATGTTGCCTATGTTACGCCATAGTTGGTGTTGTACTCTCTGGAGTTTAATAAAAGCTTTAAAAAATATAATATAAAAAAATTATTTTAAAAAAGTCAGCTTTTACAATGAAAGATAATATAATCTATCAACTCGAATACATATTAATTATTTTACCTTCCTAAATGAAAACTTGAAGACCTAACTAGTGATGCACCAACTATTTAAAAAATCAATTGATTTAAATTTATTTTAAACATATTATGCTAATCTTTTATGTCATATGGAACGTCTTGTGATTTGAGGATAATATTAACAACACTGCCAATTTGTGTTAAACAATATATTATCTTCTTTCGATTTGTCTTACTTAATATAACAAACAATAACTTTATATTTCTCTCTGTGCGTCAAACAGAAAATTGGGGAGTAACTATCTTCATCATGAAACTTTTATTACAATATGCGTATTTCCAAGGTAAGATGAGAATTGCTTGTTATATTTCATATTATTTTGTCTCAAACTACAGGTTAAATTAACCCACAAGTGTCGGGTACATAAGACTAAACAATTAAAACTACACATTGACACCGGATCTGTTACATGGGAGAATATGTGTTTCATTTAGTGTTATCAATGAAATACTTAATTATTCGTTACATTAACCAAGATGTCATAAAAATTGCTATTGTAGACAGATGACAACTACTTTATTTAAAAAACTTGTGCTACGCGAGTATACAGAATACCACAGAGCAAACGTACTGGCTATGTGTTTTTAAAGCAAGCTAAGCACTCTATAAACATGGTTCTGCACCACAAAATAATTAATAATAACCTGTTTGGCTCGTCTCTACTGAACCATGTAACCACCGTGTGCCACCGAGGAACACACGGATTCATAAACAGCTGTTGTAAATCTTCACTCCGGACGCATTAATGTGCACAAGTATTCCTCTTTAATTACGTTGCAATCTACTAACAACTATCAATTGCCATGGCTTATTAAGATTTGCACATTATTAACATGCATTGTTTAAGTTAAAAAAAAATATATATATATTTCACTATGCTTTCAGTCACTCAGGCATATACATGTACTCTACACACTCGCTCACACAAACATACACTCGAACATGCATACAACATAAACCAACCACACACATAAATTCTCGTTTTTAATAATATATTGTATTGTAAATATGTGTTAGGTTTGTGAATTAAATGGTATTACAGTGTTGATTATTGTTATGTTTTTTAGCGTTAATGTATGAATGGTAAATTGTACTTGTCAAACGCTTGTATTGTGCAATGTATAGCCACAAGATTCTACTAATACTAGAGAAACGCCAAGGTCGTTGTTTGACGAGTGAGTGAGCCATGTGTTGAGTACCCGGTAACATTCCTTTTCTTCCCCATAACTAAGGCCTCCCTAGCCTATCATAGGCTAGAGTGGCGCATTATGGCCTAACAGTTGATGTGCCCTTATACCAACTAAACTTAAAAACCGTATTATTTATACCAAATAATATATAATAATAATAGTTAGGGACGTATCTCATTTGTGCAACAATGTTCCATTCATTCATTCACTTATTCAGTAATTAATGTTCTCATCGATCATCATCACTCATTAGAAATAAATTAGAACTAAGGCCAGGGGACAAGACATCTACTGTATGGCTCGCTGCGGCTCGTTTCTTGTCCCCTTTCTGTAACACATCCATGTAAATGTTATGTTGATCAGAAAAATAAATAAAAATAATAATAATAATAATAATAATAATAATAATAATAATAATAATAATAATAATAATAATAATAATAATAATAATAATAATAATAATCAACTTAACTGCAAATATTCCCGGGTACTCAACACATGACTCGCTCACTCGTCTAACAACGACTTTGGCGTTTCCCTAGTCTAGTTGGCTAAGGCGCCCTTATAGCCGAAATGTGGGAGACGTGGGTTCAATCCCCTGGTCGGGAAAGATTTTGTAATTTCTAGATTGTATTTAAAAAATTATTAAACATGTTTTGAAATGCATATTACGGAGTGTAGTCCATCATCTGTGACAATACTATGGAAAACATAGCCAGTATGAAATACGTGTAAAGATTGCAAGGTTTACTCAATCTCCAAGCGAAATTTGGGGGTACCTTGAGCGTGCCAGATTCGATAAACCTTACATGGGCACGGCATTTCACAGCCAGGTAAATAACAAACAAAACATTTTTTTTCAAAATCAAATCCTTTGTCGCTAAAAATAATTTCTAAACTTTGGCAACCTATTTTTCAATTTATTATTTCTTGTAGGTTTAAATCGCAATGGATTGTGCTCATTTTGTTAGCAGTTCTCAGTTACCTGGTCACGGATGTCTGTTTAAAATTTCAGCTCAATCAATTTGGCCGTTCGGCCGTATGAGCCCGGACAGACAGACATACAAACATTTAACAGACACATTAGTCACGACGAAACCCGATCGAGTAGCGTTATAGACTTCGTTTCGCAGCGCTCACTCGTCTAATAAATACTATTATATTGAGAAATAAACTGCTTTGTGTTTTCATTTAAACATAATTTGGGAGCAACGTTTATGGAAACGTTAGAGACGTCAACAAGCGTAATTTTCAAATACATCACTAATTTCAACAACACAATCTCGATCCCTTCCAGGTCTGATCATTGACGACCCCGGTCCAGCCCCCGACCTTGAGTTCTACCTGCAGTTCTACCAACCCTGGCTGGCTCGACTGCTGGTTCGATATCGCCCACTTCGCCTCACCCTCAAGATTCTGAGGAACAGCGTGGCATTGATTTCTATGGCAACAACTACAACTACTTTGGCATTTGCAACAGTTGCCATGGTCAAGCATAGTGATGACGAGAAGATTCTATTGCAGAATGCCCTCACGATATGCGCATTTGGTCCACCTCTTGCAATATTGGTATCGGCATATTATAAAAAAGAAACAATCAAAGTTATGATTGATAACATGGAACAATTAAAACAGGATGTTGATTTTTCCATTGAATATAATGCCATCAAATCGGAAAAGGTCAATTGGTATTTTGAGAAATTGGTTACATTGATCGTAAAATATCTGGGGCCAGTACTCGATATCCTGTTTTCAATAATATGCATCGTGGAACTATATCCAAAACGGAAACAGTGGGAGAGGTAACCATTCATTATAAAGAAATAAGTTTAATCACAAAATACGGATAATGATGACCAGCTTTCCTTTCAATTGGTTTCTCCACTAAACTGTCTGGTTTGTTTCAGCCTGTGGTATCCATACGACGTGACATTGTCCCCTGCCTTCGAGTTAACACTGGTTGTAAGGTGGATTCAGATAGTTTTCAATCTAAATTGTACACCCTGTTGTGTTTTCTATGCAATGTACTGGATGCTCGAGATTTTGACACTTTTTAGAATTGTGTGCGGAAAACTGGAAGATATTCGCAACCACTCTCTCGATAAAATGAGGGTGACTACTGTAAATATTAATGAGAACCTGGATGGAGCAATGCTTGTGTCCAATTGTATCACCCAAGGCAATGAAATTGAAATGATGGAAAATGATCCTAATGAATCTGCTATGGGTGTCATTGAATCAGATGTTCACAGCGAACATTCCGAGGCTAGTGTCGAGCGTCGGCCAGAATCAAGTCACGCTGAACCAGAGATTGGTCAACTACTGCAAGAAGTTGCTATGATAACACTTAACGACAATTCTCAAGTTATCACTAATCGTTCTGTTGGCTTTGACATTTGTTCAATACCCATTGAAGGATCTGACCTTGTGATTCTCCCTACGTCAGAGTCAGGAGCAACAGCAGAACTAGCTGTGAGGAAGAAGTTTCAAGAACTTGACAAGGAAATGAATCTGCAGCTGATCGACTGCGTCAAGATACACCAGGCAGCATTGACGTTCGTGCAGTCTCTCGCATTACTACTTGGAAATACCAACACATGAATTGAATGATTGCACAAGTTTTCTTGTTACAGATTGGCAAGTTCTGCTGCATCGTTCTCGGACGTCATCAGTATGGTTCTCTTCCTCACCGTTATCTTGGTGTGTGGAATATCACTCATGATCCTGGCCCGAGTAAGTTGTGCGCATGTCACGTTTTCAAGAAAGTTTTTTTGGGTTGCGTCGGGGCTTGGTCGCTTTGGTTTACTGTCTTCCACTGAAAATCAGTTTTATGACTGAGTGGGTAGACTCGAAATATTTTTTTGTTTTTTGTTTAAATAAATTATGTGTGTTGTGCATATAACTTATATTCCATTGCAACTAGGACATAACTTCTAGCAACCGAACCTTCCAACGACTAATAATGTAATTTTTTTCTAGCACGGCTTAACTTTGGAATGGATTTCTGTTATTTATACACCTCTTGATATCATCTTCAAATATTTCCTTTTCTCATACCTAGTAAATATTCTTACTGATCAGGTAGGTATATACTCATTATGTTAAGTAAACTTTTTTAGTGCTTTAACTTTGATTAAGGAACTATTTCCAGATATTTGGATATAAATTAAAAATAGCAAATTGTAATATTTATTAATTAATTTATAGACTAGGACGCTGTAATTTTAGTACTTTAGGCAGAAGTTAAATATATATATATATATACATATATTGATTCATAGCAATTGTCGTTAAAGTTTGCCCCAACTGGGGTTCGAACCTAGAACCTCCGGCTTAACGTGCCACAGCTCTACCAATTGATCAACCGAGACAACAGAACAATCCTTTACTAAACTGCTAGTTCTTGTGAATGTTGACTTTCATGACATAAATCCAACAAAAGACTGCAATGTAGTTGTCAAATCTGAAAGATCACATGGATAAATCCAATCACATCTAATCTCCCATGAGTTGGGTAGTATAAGGAAGGTTTTTTACTTTTACGACAACTGCTATGAATCAATATCTGTGTTCTTAAAGTGGGCTGATGCTTAAAATCCTTATATTAATAAAAATAATAATAGTAGTTAAAGGGCTATTTAACCGCTGAACTCAAAAAATATATTTCATTCAGGCTAACTAGTAATGAATTTAGCAATTAACAGAAAAATTATTAGGGCCACCATGACCTCCCAAAAAATTGTCAAACATGACATTTTTCGAGCTAGGTCCCATCGGCAAAAATCTCCCATAAGAAATAACATGGGGACGATCTTTATGCCCGTGACCTTGGAGGATTTTGATCCAAAAAAATATTAGCCATTATTGACGTACTCTACAGCCTTTCCTGTAAATTCTCTATATTTTGTTTTGTAATTTGGGCAAGTAGTTCGGTCAAAATATGCAGATTACCAAGATGGGGTGTGATTTTGGAATGCATATTTTTGCGTGTTTGAGGGTATATTTGGGCACAGTTTCAAGACACGATGTTATAAAGGGGCATTTTAGATTGGTACTATGGTCTAGTATCTATGTGGACCAAAAAAGAAGCAGGTTAAAGCCGATTTAAGAAATTTCCCAAAACACCAATTTTCGCAAATTTCTGGATCAAAAAAATTAAGAAAAATCGTGTTTTATCACAGTTACAAGATAAAATTTTTTAAATGGTCATTTAAGTGTAGTTTTGTGCTATAGATCACGTGGTAAAAAATAATTTTTGGGGTTTTTAGCCCCTTTAATCTGAAAGAAATATATTTTTTATTAACCGGGTAAATTCCCCTTCAAATTTAAATCTCCCGCCTGTATTTGCCCGTGTTCCAGAGTTCAGCAGTGGCCGAGGCGGCCTACGCCTGTGATTGGACGGAGGCGTCTCCAGCCTTCAAGAAGAACATGCTCATCCTAATGACCCGGGCAAACGTCCCTGTTCAGTTCAAGCCTACCGGGCTGGATGCGCTTTCAGTGAAGAACTTTGCCGAGGTACTCATCATGTCTCACCATCCGTAATTAACTGTTCATAGAATCTAACAACGGTATAAACATAAACATAATGTATGTAATAGATTATTATCCAACGGACTGGGTTTTTGATCACTGATGTACCCAACTTAATAAAATAAATTAACAGACTGACTTTAAAATTATCTATGTGTTGTTTATGTGATTGTTCACAGGTTGGCAGACGCGCTTATAAGATGGGTGTTTCCTTCCTGGACTTAGCTAAAGCAAGGAACGGTTGATTTCATTACAAAGTGACACAAGAAGAACAAAACTGTCGTCTTCACTTAACATGTTGATTAGTCGTTTGTTACGCAAAGCCAACCATAAATTAATACAATAGACGAACATATGATGGATTCTACCATATGTTAACCGAAGAACTTAATTGATGAAACGAGGTTAATTTTCATATATAAATAATAAGAAAACAGTTCACACAATACTATAATAACGTTGTAACTATCGCAATGAGCACTAGATTTGATATACATACCATTACATTTGAATAAATCATTCACATTCCTTATTAAATCTTCAAGATACCATTCCGATGTCCAGTCACACAAGCAAATTTTTAAGAGTTTTCATTTATACAAAATATTATAATGTGTTTCGTCACTAAAAACTACTTCACTTTGCTTTTTTCCATATCGCTTTTTACAATCTTGGGATATCTGTTTACGCTTTAAACTTTATGTTTAATAAACTATCAACAATCAACACTTCTGTTTGACTTTGATTGCTTCTACCTTATCACGTCCTTCTTTAAAGTCTTCCAACAACAGCCGTTAACAAATCTTCTTGACTACTCATTTACAATTATTCTTGCAATTTCGGAGTGTGAATATCTTCCAACTGAAGTTTGACAAGAAAGCTTAACTAATTTCAAAATGTAAGCTTGATTGACATATATTATTTATATTCAGAATAAAGTTACTGTGATTATGATGATCGCAGTGTCTTTAATAATTTTAAGAGTAGGATGAAAACATAAAACACACAATAATATTATGATATGGGTATCTTTCTCGAGTGTATTAAATAGACAATATTTTGTGTATGATTTGATTGTTTAATTTTATATGCTACATACTTATTTTTTGTTTTATTCTGTTCTTAATTCTATGATGTCTCTTTTATTATGTATTGTGACTTAAATAGGAATTTGGCCTTTTTTTAAATCACAAAGCTTGTTTGTTCCAGTTATGCAACTCGGAAAGCTATTGAGATTATTGTCATAGATCGTTTTGCGGTCCTGTCTCAGCGAGTGATAACGCATATGTAATTACTTCTCAGTTGTTTTGAAGAGCCACGAAACATGTTTCTTCTCCTACTACTTGAACATCTTCTCTTCACACACGTGTATCAGGTATGTGATCATTATTCTTATTTTTCTAAGATACGACGTGTTAATCAAAGAACATTTAATATCTTGATAAATGATGTGACCTTGATGTTGTAGAAGGAAATCAGAGGGAACAGATGTTGGTGTATATTTAATGTGTATTTAAAGCTGAGTGAGATTTTGTATGAACTAAAAAAACATTAAATCATTAATAAATAATAATCATGGAGCATTGATCCATTATAAGCATTTAAGTCCGTCTTTCCGTCTGTTCGTTCGTCACGTTTCACGATAAAAATTGAACAATACCTCTGACTGACAATTGAATCGAATGTATTTTGCTGAAAACACAAACTTCATTCATTCAATTGATACCAATTAAATGGATATTGTCTTGAAGCCACCTTTTTCCGTATTTCCGTAAGGTCACTGGGTAAAGTATTTTTCCCGGGATCTGGTGAGCCGAATTATCCAATTTATCTCTGCAGAGAAAAGAATATTTGTAAAATTGCCTATATTAAGAATAAATCTCCATTTATTTTATCTTTTCTTACCTTATCCGTCAAGTGTATTTTTGTGGGTTTGCGGGCAAATACATAATTAAGAAATTTGTTCAATTTATTGAAATATTAAGTAAGGCATTTTATATCAAACTTAAAACCGAAATAATCAAAGGTAATGATCTATAGACGTCTTCTGAGGTCACAATGTGTTTACTTTGTTCAACTTTTACAATCATTTGTCTCAAAATTAATACATGCCAATTGTAGTGGTTTTTACTGTTAGGCTGTGAAAAAGCTGTACGCAACAATCGTCAGAGTTACTAAATGGCTTTTGGTTAACTCGTGCTGTTATTGGAGCAATGTTGGTTTAGCTATGACAGTTTGAAACAAACTTCTAGGGCATCAAAAGTTTGTAAAACGAACAATATTCTACACTTTACGTGACCACTTTAACATCAGGTTTGCGTGTAGAGTAGTACCATTGATTTGAGTAACGACAAAAAAATCCTTTCCAGTTATAGAATTGTTGAGGAGGTAAGGAGCCTTCATACCTGGCACATATCTCTTGACGAGGGCTCACAGTCGCAAATTGAAATGGTTGTAACCGATTATTACAATATTATTTATGTCAAGTTTGAAAGGTTAGTGAAGCATAATGGTAATGTAAGAAAGTTAAGACACACATACTATGTTTTTATGGTAATACTGTTGTCATTTTGAAAGTCAACGTGGTTTTGAGCATACACTTAAATGGTTTTGTTGTCAGATGTGTTAAACGAGTGTGGATAATTCACGAGCACCGTAACCGCGAGGAAGGGTGGCGACAGCGACCTTGCCTCATAACAGCACCTATTTCATAACCAAATAAAATTATACACCGTCCCTTGCCCACAAAGTTGCATGCTCACAATGGTATATTAACCTTGATTGCTCCCATACAAATGTTTAAAAAAAAGTTTCAGGGTTTTGACAACGGGCAATACCACCAACCTTGCGCAAGTATGAATTACATTCTACTAGGTCGTTCAATATCACCTTAAGTCACCGTCAGTCACCGTCAATAGTTGGGTTAAAGGGCCCTTACACGAGGAAGTTGGAAAAGTAAAAAGAAAAAGTGAGGAGAAAAAGTAGCTTTTTTGTAGTAGAGATAGCATGCAGCTTATGGGACTTTTCGAGTTGCCTTCAGGGCCCCTTACACGGGGAAGTTGAAAAGTAAAAAGTAAAAAGTTTCCCAACTTGTCTGACTCTGCTCGACAAGTAAAAAGTGAAAAGTAGAATGGCCTTGAAGAGTTGACCGTGATTGGTCGACAACGTTGTCATTGAGTTCAACTTTGGTAAGAAATCAAGATGCAGAAAAACGTAACACCTTTGCCACAGCTTGATATATAAGTGGCGGTGGAAATTTCTGCCCGATTGTCATCTGAATGTTATTCTGTCAACTTGAAAAATACGCGCAAAAATTGTGTTTCATAGCGTCTACCAAACTAGCACATTTAGTTTGCCCCAAAATAGAGAGGCAATGCGGAACCCGATCGCGGCTGAAGAAAGGCTGGCAGTGACGTTGCCGTTTTTAGCATCAGGTTTGTACCTAACCTAGGCCTAGGCCTAGGCTCCACTAGGCCCTAGGTCTTGTAAACAAACACGCGCCAGTACTGTGTGAAGATCAAGATTGAAGAAAACAATTGTCATGGTTAGTAACCCCTTCTTGCCGCATCAGTTTCGCACAAAGGCCGAGAGGTGACGCCAGGCACAAACTTTTTCTCTTTGTCCGTGTGAAGGCTTCGAAAAGCTACTCGTTCTTTTCACTTTTTACTTTTTACTTTTTCAACTTCCCCGTGTAAGGGGCCCTTAAGCTCACAGCAGAATGTTGGAAAGAGAGAAGCTGTAATAATTTGTTCTTTTGGGCTCAACAAAACGTGAATTCGATAATTATTATATGCATATAGAACCTAGCAGAATTAGAATGGGAATAATATTTACTATTTTCAAATAAATCTTACAAAATACCCGGTTAAATTGTATCTTTCAATTGGTTTTAAATATGTTGCTCACAATAAAAAAAGGATTACAACAGCCATAGCGTACACGATGAATTAGTTAGTCAGTTATTCTATTAATTCGAATACGTATCCTATTAATAATTGCTGTGTTTTTCTTGTTCCTATAATAAGAACGGTTAAAGTCTAAATTGTAATGTACCAAGTACTTAACAATATTAATTTTATATTTGTTTATGTCCAACATATTAATGCCTAATTTAGATGTCTTCTTGTGTTTTGAAGATATCCATAACTGACAACTTTGGTGAGATATATAATAAAATCTAAATTCGTGTTGTCTAACAATTGCATGAAAAAACAGCATCAAGATATTTATCTACGTGAAATGGACTGAAAATCAAGAGGAGTCCTATCATCATGAAACTTTTATTGCAATTTGCGTATTTTCAAGGTAAGATGGGACTTGCTTGTTATTGCCACCGGTTCGCTTTCATGTGATCTGGTAATTTCGAGTCATAGTTAAATATTGGATTTATCCATAACATTAACATGTACGAAATTGCTACCAACGGAACAAATGCTCCTCTTTCAATTAATTGCTATTGCATTCATATAAATTTTATTTATTTAACTAACTGTAGCTATTGGAAAAATAAGAATACAATTTAATAATTAAATAACAATAATTCATTAAAGTAGATACAGTTATATATCAACTTCATTTGTAGTAATTGCCGCGGATCACCGATCGAAAGGACCCAATATCGATCTCTTCATGGTCTGATCATTGACGACCCCGGTCCAGCCCCCGACCTTGAGTTCTACCTGCAGTTCTACCAACCCTGGCTGGCTCGACTGCTGGTTCGATATCGCCCACTTCGCCTCACCCTCAAGATACTGAGACACAGCATTGCATGGGTTGCTATGGCAACGACTTTCATAATGTTGATATTTTCCGCTATTGCTATTTTAAAACATGGCGATGACGTAAACTCTCTCTTTCAGAATGTGTTAACAATTTGCACATATGGCCTTGGTCTTGAAATAGAGAGATTGACATTTTTTAATAAGAAGGAAATTAAACACATAGTTGATGACATGAAACAAATAGCACGAACCATGGATATCGTCACTCAATATAATAACTTTAAACTCGAAAAAAAAATACGTTTATTTTAAAAATTGCGTCAGACTGATGATGCTGTATTTTATACCAGGTTTCGGCCTTGCCTTTACGATACTGTTCGTTGTTAATCTATATCCACAAAGGATGCAATTCGAAAAGTATAACAACACTGAATAAATGATAATACTAATGTTTAATTCCATTTGGTTGTACACGTAACTATGATACTATTCATACTTTCAGCCCGTGGTATCCGTACGATGAGAAAGTCTCCCCTGCCCTCGAGATAGCCCTCTTTGTCAGGTGGGTACAAATAATAACTATGATGTATGGTCCAATTGGCAGCGCGTTTTATCTGATGCAACTACTTTTCGAGATACTTGGATATTTTGGGGCACTTTCCAGCAAGGTTAAAGATATGTCAACAAAATCCATTAATGAAACGAAGATCAACTTTAATCAAAATGTGGATCTGGATGAAGGAATCCTGGAATCCATCCAAATCGTTGGCGTTATTTCCCAACAAGTGAGCGGAAGAGATATTTTGAAGAACAGTGATGACAACAAAGGAATAAATACAGTTTTAGACACAGTCATTGACAAACAACAACCATGCTCTAATGTAAGTGTGATGGAGCAATTGATGGACGACATTTCTCTTATGGCACTAGTTGAAGACGTTTCCAGAGTAAATATTCACCAAACTAGAAATGTCCGTAGTGCATCACTTATTGAAGGATTTGACATTAATACTATTGTTCCTATAAATGAACGAAAATCGACAACAGAGGAAGCACTAATCAAAGAGTTTGAAGCTGCCAGAGCGCTAGAGCAGGAAATGAATCGAGAACTTATTGACTGCGTGAAGATCCACCAAGCAGCGTTGAGGTAAGTGTGACCACATTTCATAGTCCTGGAAATACCAGAACACACTTGTCCATAATAATGTATGGATGTTCATTATTTGCAGAGTGTCCCGATCTCTGGCATCATTGATGGACACCTCCTTGATATTGTTATTTCTGATAGTCGTCCTAGTAAGTGGACTTTCAGCCATGAAACTTGTCAAGAAAGTAAGTATTTTTCCTATACAAGACGAATAATATTGTTATGACCACTTGGTATAGGCGCTCTTATGTACGACAAGGGTTTACTTTGTAGAAATTCAAGTTTTTTTAAAGAGTGGTATGTACGGTCTTATTAGCCAACACGGGTCAGAGAGTAGGCCTATACTGACATAGATGGCGAAGCTACTTCATCAAGTATATAGAAATAAAATTATACAGCGTTTTCCTTCTGCATTAAAAATTCAATTTCAATAAATTTTAATCATTTTTTTTAACATACATTAAATCATTTACCTTGCAATATAACAAGTACAATACATACACCACTGCTCGTGAACATACTCGTGAGAGAAAAAGAAGCTCACATAGGGTCTAATTACGTCTAATTACTGTTGAAAGTACTGTTTTGTTAAGAAACTTTCGCATTTGGATTGTCTATCCCAGCCCCCATGGCCTTCAACGTTACGAAACATTCTGTACTCTTTTGTTAGGGAAATACCAACCAAAAACGACCAAGTATGTTTACTTTGACATCATGCTTGTAGAAGAAAGACCACGTACGGAACACGATGGTACTTTTCGTTTTTGTCCAAGCACTATATCTTCGGCTACAGAGATAGTTCTTTACCGCGCTTGTCAAATATTTGGCCGTCTGCCAGGACGTGCCGAGTGCGCATTGTCTACGTCACGATTAGCGGCTGCGCGCGCATCCACTATTATTATTGTTATTAAATCGTGTGTCGTTACTTACTGTTACTTGGTAGATACTTCTAGTTTTCTGAATAATTCATGAAAAAAAATAGGTTGTTTACATTCCCGGGAAATCCTAGGGTTGTGATGTCCTCTAATGCCAAAGTTATATTCATAGCCATTGTCGTCTGTCCCGACTGCGATTGCACGCTATTTAAAGGCACGTTAAGCCGGAGGTTCTGAGTTCGAATCGCAGTCGGGGAAAACTATTACGACAATTGAATCAATTTTTTATACCTTTATTTATTAAAATAATTGTTATCCAATGCAAACATTACACTTGTGGAGCTTGCTATGTTGTTGATGGTCGCAGTAACATTATAATACAACATTAATTGTAATAGATAAATTATATTCGTTTTAGTGTATTTATATGCTCAGTACCAGATGGCCGTGTGTATGAAGTACATATGTTTTATTTATGTCGTAACTACAAGTGCAATGGACGCCGCTCAAGCATAAACACCGCATACAAATAGTGTAATTTATTATTATTTTGTTTGTTTTGTCTGTTTCAATTATTGATGCAATCTGAATTCAATTTTCAAAAGAAGTATTTGTTACATAAAATATAAACAAATAATGTTTAAATCAATGTTTGGTATAAAGAAACTATTTAAATGGACATTAATGATCTGTACTGCCCAAGTAACCTGATCATACATCGCCAGGCTCCTAAGCACTGTAGAAGTCTTCAAAATCGCTGTTCTATTTTAACAAACTGAGTTAATGAAATATATAATATGCTTATTAAATTTAAAAACTCGATTACATTACTTTATCATCATTATGTTCTTTTCTAGCAAAACTTATCAATTATTGAAATGGTTATAATTCAAAGTTTTGTCCTCGGTGTGGTGTGGGCATACTTCATGTTCAGCTATTTATTGAACCTTATCACAGACCAGGTAAGCAACTTTTGAGATACGCATAAGCAGTTAAAGATAAGTATTATTTTACTTAGTGTGCACTTATTCTCTGATAGTACTCAGAATTATTCCAGTACGGTAATTCAAAACAATTACAAAAATATTATTTTTATTAAGAAATAATGTAAATGTTACCAAGAAATGTTAGTGATATAAACAGTTTTGGGATGTCTACTCTAAAGAATTTACAAGCAAATGATTGCCGAAGAAAAGGCTAAAAAGTATTATTTTTAATGTATACAACCAAGTCTGAAAGCAATTCTTGTACTGATATGCTATTTGTTGCTTACATCACACTTACCTACATACTTAGAACACACTTATTGAATTCGACGTCATGTGTACTATACAAAAAACAACAACAATAATTCAACTGTTATATATTTTATATAGCGTAGAAATAATACTAATACGAGAGGACCCGGCGCCTCCACCAACAATGCTATTCATATGGAGCTAAAACTTTTCTCGCTCTACCCGGCACCTCCACCAAACCCATTTAACATTGCTATTTTACATCATTTGTTTATGACAGAATACGATGAATTTGACTTCATTATGATAGAATTAAGGACTATGATGTGCTTTAAATAAAAAATAATAAACTTAGAATAATGTGACCACATCCCAGTACGAGAAATGATTCACTGGATGAGACAATAAAATTTGCGATGTATATAAGCGAAAATAAAATTAATGTTAAGTATGATGTGAATAAGCTGTCGAGAAAACAATGAAGAGCATTTTATATTATACACCTGTGTCATATTGCGACAAATTTAATATAACAACAAAATTTTAACATTTAAGACACATCTAGGTGCCCGTTAGGGTGCCGCAGCCAAGCCGCGGTGCGCTACACACTCAAACTCCTTATACAGCAAGCAGAGTTAGGGTGATTTTGAGGTGTCACCCAGCCGTCATGAAACGTGATGTGAACTTAAAAACTATCAAAATCAAGGGAATTTAAATACCTGACAACACATGCTAAATTTGGTTGGGGTACGACCATTCCTTCTTGGTGGAAAAATGGCTTGAAACATGTTCAAAATCACTTTAAGGATGTTAGCTACTACTGCTATTTACTGCTACTACGGTCTAATTCGTCAGCTTCAATCGGCCCTCGATTCTGACCAAACGGGTGGGGCTACAACGTTAATATCTTACATGGACATTAAGGTAATAGTGATATTGGGTCCTTTGAAATAAAAAGATGAACAAAATTGCTGGAAGGCTTCCAAATAAAGGTTTCAATATAAGCCTTATACAAGAATATAATCAACAAGTAACTATAGTTACTTGACAATGATCGACTACATTGTTTACAAAAAGCAAGACTTTGTACCACTAGATATTTTACATCCTATTGTTAATTGGTAATACCATAGAAATTAAATCAACTTTTGATAAAATTTTTATATTTTAACAAATTATTTTGCAATTGAACTTGAAAAAGTAATGAGATCACACACATAACAAAAATTTGTAAAAATACAGCCAAACCTTACACACTCAAAAGAAATAAGATCTAAAAAAGGCCAAGCTCATCTATCTACCCTTCCACATTTGCGCATTCTTAATTCATAAACGTACAGTGTCCCGTAACAGCATCCTTGAAAAGCTTGGCAAAATAGAATTTGAATGATATTACGTTTAAATTAATTAGAAAAAAAGAACTTGGATGAACTATTACGTTTAAATTAATCATTGCAAATTCTATTTTGACAAGCTTTTCAAGGATGCTGTTATGGGACACTGTACGTTTATGAATTAAGAATGCGCAAATGTGGAAAGGGTACATGAGTTTCGCCCTTTTTTAGATCTCATTTCTTTTGAGTGTGTAAGGTTTGGCTGTATTTTTACAAGTTTTTGTTATGTGTGTGTATTCTTTATCCATAATCATTTGTTGTAAGATGAAAATATTGTCACGTTTTCCAAGTTTAAATCTCCCGCCTGTATTTGGCCGTGTTCCAGAGTTCAGCAGTGATCGAGGCGGCCTACGCCTGTGATTGGACGGAGGCGTCTCCAGCCTTCAAGAAGAACATGCTCATCCTAATGACCCGGGCAAACGTCCCTGTTCAGTTCAAGCCTACCGGGCTGGATGCGCTCTCATTAAAGAACTTTGCGGAGGTAAGTCGTATTTTTCATTCTAAGAATCAATCTCGAAAATAGGCTTAAAATTGAAATGATTCGTTCTTATAACATTTATGTGAATTTAAACTGTTTCTATGTATTATGTATTTTCTCATAGAATGCAATTTGAATAACTGACTGAAAAATTAGTTCTCATGGCAATTATGTCAATGAATTCAATGAAAA